>VUQJ01033630.1:3137-25870 GCA_015108635.1 Andinoacara biseriatus | reverse complement strand
TATATTTCTTTATACGGGATCTTTGTCAAGTTTTTATTACACAACAGTCATTCTTGCACCTGATTAAGTATGAAAATACTAAAACTAATACTGAAACTAATTAAAACTAACTAAAACTAAACATGAAACCAAAAATAAAAACTAATAAAAACGAGCAAAACCATTCTGAAAACTAATTAAAACTAAGTGAATTAGAGAAAAAAAAGTAAAAACTAACTAAAACTAAACTATAATGTAAAATTCAAAACTATTATAACCTTGGATTGGACAGACTGAAAATAATCTGGCCGTTGAGCAAAGGCTTTAACCCCCCAGTTGCTACCCTGGTCGTTCTAGATGCCCCCTGCTCTGCATGTTGCGCTGTATGTGTTATGTATTACATGCATGATGGCTTAAAAGCAGAGAGTGATTTCACTGTATGCATGTGACAATAAAGTTGTTTTTTATAAAACATTATGAGAAACCGGTACACACACCTGTGGTAACAGCAAAGAAGCAAAGGTTTAGATTTGACCTCTAGAAACACTCCTTTATACATTCCCGTACAGGTCAGAATAGTTATGAGAGCATGGAGGTGACCTACATAATATTAGGCAGGTGGTTTGAAAGTTGTGGCTACATAGTGCACATTAAAGCAACAATCCAGAGTCTTATATTTATACAAATCTATTTAAATTGGTAATGTTGTCAAATTTACATCAACCACTTACAAATTATTTGCAATTATCTGTCTATTAACATTTCTCTGACCATCCATTTACACTATATTGCCAAAGGTATTCACTCACCCATCAAAATCACTGAATTCAGGTCTTTTGATCACTTCCATGGCCACTGGTGTATAAAACCAAGAATCGTGGCATGCAGACTGTTTCTATAAACATTTGTGAAAGAATGGCTCACTCTCAGGAGCTCAGTGAATGGTACTGTGATCGAATGCAACATGTGGAACAAGTCCAGTCGTGAAATGTACTCACTACTAAATATTCCACTGTCAACTGTTATTGGCATTATAACAAAGTGGAAGCAACTCGGAATGACAACAACTCAGTTACAAAGTGGCAGGGAATGTAAAACTCACAAAGCGGGGTCACCAGACACTGAGGCACATAGTGTGCAGAGGTCGCCAACTTTCTTCAGAGGCAATCAGTACAGACCTCCAAACTTTGTGTGGTCTTCAGATTAGCTCTAGAGCAGTGCATAAAGAGGTTCATTCAATGAGGGTCTATGGCTGGTCTAGAGCAGTGGATCAGTGTTCTCTGGAGTGACAAATCACACTTCTCCATCAGGCAATCTGATGGACGAGTCTGGGTTTGACAGTTACCAGCAGAATAGCACTTGTTTGATTGTTATGTGCCAAGTGTAAAGTTTGGTGGAGGGTAGTTATGGTGTGGGGTTGTTTTTCAGGGGTTTTGCTCGGCACCTTAGTTCCAGTAAGAGGAACTCTAAATGCTTAAACATACCAAGACATTTTTGACAATTTCATGCTCCCAACTTTGTGGGAACAATCTGTTCCAACATGACTGCGCACCAGTGCACAAAGCGGGGCCGATAAAGACATGGATGGGTAAGTTTGGTGTGAAAGAACTTGACTGGCCTGCATGGACTCCTAACCTCAACCCTGTAGAACACATTTGGGATGAATTAGAACAGAGACAGGGAAGCAAGCCTTCTCATCCAACATCAGTGTCAGACCTCACAAATGTACTTCTGAAAGAATGGTGAAAAATTCCCATAAACACACTCCAAAACCATGTGGAAAGCCTTCCCAGAAAAGCTGAAGCTGTTACAGCTGCAAAGGTTGGGCCAAAATCATAGTAAACCCTACAAAGAATGGGATGCCACTTAAGCTCATATGTGTGTGAAGGCAGAAGAGCAAATACAGCTTGGATAGACTCACCCCAACCATGGCAGATGGTTGCCCCTCCCTGAGCCTGATTCTGCCAGAGGGCTCTTCCTGTTAAAAGGGAGTTTTTTTTCTTCCCACTGTCACCAGGTGCTTTCTCATAGGAGTTGTCTTATTATTGGGGTTTTCTCTGTATTATTGTAGGGTCTTCACCTTACAATAAAAAGTGCCTTGAAGCGACTGTGATTTGGCACTATATAAATAAAACTGAATTGGATTGAATTGAATTGGTTGTAAGCAAAGTACCAGATTAATGGTTACATCTACTCTTTATAACTAGTGCAAATTCTGTGACTGATTGTGGTGCTAATTGGAGAGGGAAGACTCCACCCTACTAATTTTCTCAACACCGCAGGAGCAGATTAATATACAAGCAGTTCTATTTCAGTTGGGCAGCAAGGTAAGCATTAGGGTTAGACAGAAGCTAAAAAGCCAAAGTCAAACACCCCCCATAAAGCAGAGTGGGTGCAGTCTGGCTAATTACTAAATTCTTTTAAAAATTATAGATACAAATTGCTTATAATTTTAACATGGAATGTAGATGGTGTATGTTTATGTCTGCACGTGTTATAACAGTCTAGGTTTCTATTATAACACGTGAGTGTTGTTTAGTCTAAATGTTGTTTCTTCCCAGGTTAGATGACGCCTTTGTGTTCTTGAGATATGGCCAAAAGTGTTTTGTTTTGTCAGAAAACTGCAACCTTGACCTTTGACCACCAAATTCTAATCAGTTCATTTTTCAGCTATATTGAACATTTGTGGGAAATTTGAGGAAACTTTAAGGGATTATTGAGATATCATGTTCACTAGAACATTCAGAGAACCTCTCTAGCCATAGCTGTTGCCCGTTCACATGTATAAAAATGAGACAATGTGCTGAGCACCCTTTCATTAGATTTATACTTGTGCGTTTTCGTACTTGCAGGTTGATTTCATGATCTTGAGAGTTGTACTAAAGTGTAACCAATGCATCCAATAGCACTAAAATTTCTGAACAAAAGTTAACATCCTTACATTCATTTGAGAATGAGACTCCTTAAAGGTAAAACATATTATAATGTCATTGCAATGTAAGAAAAATGCTGGTACAAATAAATATTGTTTGCGGCGTTAGAGGAGAGGGGAACTGACAGCTACAACACCTTTAAAATAGCATACTGTTCAAGTGTGTCATTCTCTGAATCCCTCAAACTCATCTTTCTAAAGATGAAAAAGCGGCCACTTGAAGGCAGCTATAATGAAAGAAAAGGAGAGAAACCATGAGAGGTAAAAGAGGGAGGAGTGCTTATGGTTCATTTAATGTACAGTGGGGTGAAACAGAAAACTGTGTTTTTCTACACGCTCCGTGGGCAGACTACCTGTGAGCACTTAGATATTAACAGATATGAAAAAAGGTGTGTGTGTGTGTGTGTGTGTGTGTGTGTGTGTGTGTGTGTGTGCGAGCGCGCGCGCATGCGTGCGGCTAACCTAGCTGAGAAACTGCTAGTGGTTTGATATTACTATGCTGGAACGCTGGCTCTTTTAACAGTCACCTGGCTTTAAAGTCGTGCCGACACATAAGGGGCAGGCACCATAGCGGTCAAGTTCACAAAGCGTGACCATTCTCAAAGCAGAGTTTCAGGGTTGTTCTTTCATCACCTTAAGTGGAAAAATACACTACTTAAGTTTGTTTTATGGAGCATTTACATATTTGCACACTTCCTGCTGGCACTGTTTTAAAGAGGAGAGAGGTTTTTAGTTTATTATACCAGAAGGCTGTCCAATGAGTACATCACTGACTGTATCAAAAGGTGAAAACATGAAGGAGACCAGTTCTTGTTCCAGCTGCAGCAGTTCATCTGCCAAAGCTTCAACACCACTTAACTGCAACTAATTCAAATTCCCAACGAAGCCTATTTGTTTTAGTTTTTTTTCCATTTGTTTCTCAACATGGGACAAACCTGTTCTCAAAGCAGCTAAGAGAAGGTTTTAACAGAAGGGTGTTCTGTCATGTCATGTTCTAAAAATCCCTGGAACAAATTGCTTCAATCCAAAATCTATTGATTTGGGACTGTTATCAGAGCTTAATCCCTTTTCTAAACAAAGAGGCAAAGAGTGAGGTAAGCTTCTTGTATTTACATGGTCTATCTTAAGCATTTGTTCAGTTCTGTTAACTAATGAAATCCCTTGAAACAGTCACAGCTGCCGGTCATAGTTAAGATTCAAGGCCTTAATTGGTCCATTGATTTCAAAGAAAAAAAAACCTGAAGGAAGCTGTGTGCCACAAAAAAGGATTATTGAGGCCATCCAGTCCTTATGCAGTTGCATAAGTAGAGTTAATTAGAATGTAGGTATTTTTGAAAAATAAGTACAAAATGAAGATTCTTTTTAATAAAGACAAAGGCAGCTCGCAGTTACTATGTAAACATAGAAAACATGGTCCATCTGGCAAAACACTCTCTTATCTCTTTTGGGGGAGTCCGCATTTTTGACAAGTTCATCTTGGTTAAGTTTGTGAATCCGTCAACACATGGATGCCAGAAACAAACTATTACTATTTTTTAAGACCTCAATTTTTGTCTTGACTCAAATTTTCACTGCTCAAAAAACTTCAGGGAACACTTAGTCATCACAGTATAACACAAAGTCATTTAAACTTCAGGGACATCAATCTGTAGTGTCAAGACCTACTGGGCTGTGAACACAGGTTCCACACTAAAGGGGGCTGAGCTCTCATGACACCCTGATGACGTCTGATTTTAGCAGTTTAGTCAGAAACATGCACAAGTCACCTACTGGGGGTCCTTCTGTGGAGATATGGCCATGCTCCTCGCACAGTGAAGCAAATACCGATCCAGCTGCTGATCTAGCTGCTGGGCTGATGCTCTTTTACATCCTTGTCCAGCTCTCCTCATGTAACAGGCTGTTTCTTGGCATCTCCTCAATACACTGCACTGGGAGGCACAGCCAACCGTCTTGTAACAGCACATATGGATTTGCCATCCTAAAGGAGCTGAACTACCTGTGCAACCTCAATAGACTACATTTATCATCTCATGCTACCAGTAGTGAAAAGGACACAGGCAAAAGGCAAAATTAGAAGAGAGGGGATAAGCAATGGTCTTTGCCTTGTTGTTGTTACTTCCATTTGCACCAAAGCACGACATGGATACATAATGGTTCATGTTTCCTAGCTTGACAAATTAAAATCCATTAAGTTTAAATAACTTTGTCTTTTATTGTGATGATCAGGTGTTCCCTTAATCTTCTGAGCAGTGCACTAAAAGTAGCTGGGAGGTTATGAAAATGTATCACTCTGTTTGTTTTGTAAAGTTTGTGCTGAGTGCAGCAACAGTACAACAACAGATTGGCAGTTCTGTTCTGAGGGGCTCGGGTGGATTTTGTAGATCCTGTTGACTCACTGCTCTTTTTTCTTCTTTCTGCAGAAATACAACATGGTGAGGAAATGGTGCAATAAGCAAGCTATGTAGCCCACTGGCCTTTAAATTTCAATTAAATTATGAATACAATAAAAACTAATTCAGGATTTTTTTTTATGCAGAAAATTCCAAAGCTGATTTTTAGGCTGTGTCCCTCATAACCATTGCTTTCCATATATATGCAACCAGCACAAACCAACCATTCCACAGTTCGTAGAAACAAGAAACTTTTCTAGTCACCTCCTTCCCACCAAGTCTCCCACCTACACACATACTGTAAAAAAGTTACAAATGACCTGCACATTATTGCACCATGTGGGCTGTGAATGACTCCACGCTGCTTTGCTGTTTCTTGTGGTGTGTCTCGTTTCAGCCAAGTTTTCCAGAGACCCTGAGTCACTGTCCCTGGTTGATCCAGTTACTCTCCTTACCTCTGACCATGTAGGTTAGTAACCACTTTTTACCTACATATTTAAGCATATTGTTATATATTACATTGTTGTATACCTAAATGAGTTTGCAGTATTCAGTTCCACATCTGGACTATATATGTATGAAAGCATGTATGAATTGTACTTTTTCATTATCCACTAAACATTTTCCCCCTTATATGGCATATGACTTGGCTTAAGCAGATAAAAATCAATATAATGCACTATTTCATACATAAATGGTTTACTGAATCTGGTTGATTACATTTATACCACTGAAATACTAAATTGCAAATAATATTTAAAAAATATGCTACAGTGAAAAACTGTTGGCTGCTTTGTTATTAGTCTTTTTTAATTACTTTAGAAAATACTGTGTTATATTTTTGTGGATTGAAAACTTAAATGGTCAAGATAGAAGTCAGAACCAATGCTATTAGGAGCTATAAAACCACTACCTTGATACACAAGTAGGCAGTAAAATAAATGCCTCTCACTGTACCAAAATACGTGTTAAGTTAATATATATTTTTTTAAATTTAACAAGTTTCTTAAACAAGCACCTGACCAATTTAAATCAGACATTTTAAAACTTTTGCTAAATTTTCATCTGAAAAACCCTGGATACAGATTAGTTGTAGAGTAGGAAGGCACATCTGATTGTATGGATCCATTACACAATGCATTGTTTTTAAATCAAATCCTGGTCTTCCGGTCACTGCTGGTACAGCCAGTGCAGGATACTGCCAAATGCAAACAGGAAATAGCAAACAGCTGAGGTACCAGCCTGAACTTTGTCAGATACTTTAACAAGGACCATTTCTAAAAAAAAATAAAATAAAATGTAATGGCATCATAATCACTGGTAAAAACACACCCAAGCATTACAGTAGCCTCAGTAAAATCCAGAAGTTTTTTTGTTTGTTTTTAATCTTTACAAAAGGAAAAACTGAGAGCCCTGTGGTGCAGAAGCTGTAAATCACATCAGAGCCGCCTAAAAGTGCTAATTACAATCTTGGTGTGAAGACACGACCTAATCCATACTAAGTGTGTGGCTATAAATGTGCGGCCGAGTGAAGCTGCTTGTGTGGGGGAATTCCCCTTGTGTTCAACATGTGCGTGTGGGTCCAAGGTTTTTCGCAAACAGCCTGGTTTCTTTCACACATTAGTGAGACGTAGAGATATAGTTATTATACCACGAAGAGCTGCCTGCACGGCATAGCTGCCTCAATGGTCATGCATGACTACTCATAAGACCAGTCTGTTAATAACAAGGAAAATGGTTTATGGGACAGATCAAGAAGGGGAAAGAGTCAGTCTTGATCCATCTGCCATTACTCCTCGCTTTGAAGGGATATTTAAAACCTCCCTATTCAGAACTTTTAAAGCGCTGCACAGTTGTGCCTTACTGAACTACCATGGATTTCATGAGATTCTTCACAAGACAAAGGTGAATCCAGTACAAGCCTTGACTAATTCATGGTTAGGCAAGATATCTAATGTTCTATTCTATTAATCTATTGATGATAAATTCATTTGAAAGCTAGTTACTACAGAGACATTAAATGAAATGTCAGTTTCAAGTCTGGGGTTCCTGTAATGGCTTTTATTTGGATGTTACCAGGCTGTTAAATTAGACCAAAATTGTTGGTCAGAACTGAAAACTACAATTGCTTTTAAAGGGCAGTATGTAGCCTAAGATGCAAGACAGAGCAGAACACAGCCCAGACAAGTATTCTGTAACCTTACAGTAACAATTGGAAGTGAGCAAAGAAACAACTTGCAAATGACTTGTTTTCATTATTACGTAATCTGAAAAACCCACTGTAATTGCCTAAGTCCAAACTAAAGAACTAAAATGTGTTGAATTGTATGACCAGTTTAAACCGCAAGAATATTAAATGTACTATCACTTAAAAGAAAGGAAGTATCAAATCTTTCAATTTGGGAAGCCGGAACTCACAAATATTTGTAGATCTTTTTTGTTGCAAATTACTGAAATGACTAATTAATAATAGAATAATTACTTGACTGAGCTCTGAATAACCCTTCCTAGTTGTGAATTTTAGCAACAAGATTGTAAGATATTTTTCAGAGTACTATGTGTTAAGCTTTATATTACTGCATCAGTTAAATATTATTACATATACTTTCCATGTTGCATATGTAATTTAACACTGAAATGCATTGTGATACTAAAGTTTGTCTTATAAGTTATATAATTTTAATTAGGTTTTAAATGCAGGACTACAAGTTGTAAAAAATGTTTATACTTTAGCACTTCCACAACTACATGTATGTCATCCTTATCAGACTAAGAAGGGGTTTGAAAGAATAAAGAGGATGGTGCCCTGCATGGTTGTTGAATCAATCACTCCATTTAGTGCCAGTCATAGTCAAAAGAAATGCTCAGGTTGCTGGACAATATCCCTTTCATCAAAATATGAGTGTATTTTGACCTTGGCAATATACCCAATAATCAAGTCAAGGATCATTAAGGATAAGTGAAAAGGAAAAGACGTGAAAGAAAACAAGCACACACACATCGCAGCTGTTAAAGAGAGCTCTTTGCCACTGTACTTCATCTGCGTCCCTCTAATTACACCACTAGGAATAGATCCACAGATCCACCGAAGCGCCAGCCGCCACACCAATAACTGGTGGCCAACGGTCCACCCTCTGTAGAGCCTCCAACACACACAAGCCACTGGGGTTTCTTACATAACTCTTCCCAGCCAAAATGTCTTGGTTTTCCAGGCTATACTGGAGTCATATCATTGTTTCTTTCTTGTTTCTGCCATGTTGAGGTTGAACGCTGTGAAGGGAAGCTCAGTAAGGCAAGAAAGGTAGTTCAGTAAAAGCCACTTCCACTAACTTGGAAAGAGTTCACTTAGAGGCAGACCAATGAACCAATCACTGAGGATTTGGACTTTGATCAAAACAAGAGGCCTTTAATTATGGAACACTGAAAAAGAGGCAGCTTAGAAATGAAAATGAATAAAAGAAAAACAATGATGAAAGCAGTCCTGCAAGAGAAGTTTCTATGGCTGCGTTCAGATTTAACCTAATCTCATTACATGCCTTGACTGCAATTTAAAGAAAGGATGGAAATCTGTGTTTTTTGGCTGCACGTCTAGGGCTCTTTAAGGTTGTATTTTAAAAATATATTAGTTCTTTAGACTAGGCTCACTTTAAGTGAGCTAGAAAGATTAAAAGTCTGCTCAGAATTTTGATGCTGACGGTGCCATGTAGAAAGGGTCACAGTAGATTCTGTTGGCTTGCTGACTTAGCATCAGCCAGGGTACTAAAACCACCGTGAAATCCACATGAACAGCACTGTAATACACTGAATTCAGTAGATGCCTAGTTTAGATCTTAAAAGAAGAGATTACAGTTATTTGTTGAAATAATGATGAGCAAAGACACCCCCAGAATCTGGCACACTACTGTAAATTTTACTGCACTAGGACCTGAAAAGCATAGCTACAATATTACATTTTCCAATAAATGTCATTTGGCCTGTCAGCAACTTATTTGATGTCTGATTCTATTCACTAACAATTTTTTTAATTTCTTTTCACTGTTATTCTTGTACATGAACCTGGCTAAAAATATATCAAAAATGTTGTGCAAAAATTTTGTGCAAAAATTTATATTTTGGATTCACACTGAAATTCCAATATTAAAGACAACCAGAACTCTGCAACATATCCATGTGTTTCACTACTCACTAGATGTGTCCCACTTTTGCAAAGACAGCCAAAAGATTTTTACCACCATTTCTTTACATTTGGCTGCTTAGAATTTACTTTATTACTATACATACATGTACATATCATATTCAAGATTCTTTTTTAAATAAGAAATTCTACTGAAAAACAATTTCAAATAGAAAAACTATTTAGATTGCCATCCATTAATCAAACAAGAAAAGGACAATAACAGCCACACTTGTTTCACCAGTGACTAAGAGAAGTTACATCCAGTGCTTTCAAATACTCTGCTGTTTCCAGGTGTTACTGACATGTGCAACGGAGTGTGGAGAGTGAAGTACCCAAATACAGACTTTAGAGGCAGACTAGATGAAACAAAATGCAAGGCATTTAAATGGATAATGAAAATCTGACTTAAATCCAAAACTGAAGCAAAACAGTCTAAGACATAAAGCAACTAAATCCAGGCAGCACAGCACAAGGAAACTGAGAGGCACAGACACAATACGCCACAACAAATGACAAATGAAAAGACAGCTATTTGTACTAAGACACAATGAGGGTAATCAAAGGATGAGGAAACAGGTGGGGAATGAGGAACAGCTAAAACTAATTAAGGGTAATAAGAAAAGGGAAGTAAAACCAGGAACAAGAAACAGAAGAGAAATGGCTACCAAAATAAAATAGGAAGTCACGATCTAAACATAGAGACAAGACCATAGCATAATAACACTTGACACAGAAGATTGTGGTGTGAGAAAGCTAGAAAAAAAAACCAACATGAGCATCCATCCATCCATTTTATTCCACTTATCCAGGGGCGGGTCAAAGGGGGTCGCACCCTAAGCATGGAAGCCCAGACCTCTCTCTCCACACCTGCACCAGCTCATCTCGGGGGGCTCCAAGGCGCTCCCAGGCCAGCAGACAGATATAATATCTCCAGCGAGACCTGGGTCTGCCCCGGGGCCTGCTCCCGGTAGGACATGCCCAGAACACCTCACTCCTTTCGATGTGGAGGAGCAGTGCTCTACTTTGAGCTCCTCGTGAACAAGACCCCAACATACTTGAACTCCTCCACCTAGGGTAGCAACTTGTCCATGAGAGTTGGCACTCCACCCTTTTCTGGCAGAGGACCACGGGCTTAGAATTAGACATGCTAATTATCATGCTAGCTGCTTCACAGTTGGCTGCAAACCGTTCCACTGAGTGCTGGAGGCCACCACCTGATGAAGCCAACAGGACCACATCATCCGCAAAGAGCAGAGATGAGATTCTGAGGCCACCAAGGCAGAAGCCTTCCGCCCCTTGCTATGCCTAGAAATTCTGTCCATAAAAATTATGAACAGAGGGGACGGACTCTCCTTTCCAGCACCCTGGGATAGACCTTACCGGGGAGGCTGAGGAGTGTAATCCCCCGATAGTTGGAGCACACCTTCCGGTCTGCCTTCTTAAAGATTGGGACCACCACCCCAGTCTGCCAATCCAGTAGCACCGCCCTAGATCTCCACGCAATTGCAGAGGTGTGTTAACCAAGACAGCCCTACAACACCCAGAGCCTTCACAAACCGAGGGTGACTGTCGTTCACCCCCAAGGGCCTGCCACCAAGGAGTTGTTTAACCACAGTGACCTAACCCAAGTCATGGGCGAGTCATCCCCAGACTCTTCCGCTACACTGTGATTTGCACAGAAGTGCAATAACAGAACCCCATTCAGGTTCAGCTTGGGCAGGCCATTCCTCCCAATCACATCCCTCCAGGTCTCACTGTTATGGCCCATGTGAGCGTTGAAGTCTCCCAGCAGGACAATGGACGCGACCTCCTCGAGGCCTCCTGCGGGTGGTGGACCTACAGAAAGGCAGGACCGTGTTTTCTCTTCAGGCTGTGCCCAGCCAGGCACCACAGGCTAATGGTCAGCCACCAGACGCTCTCCCTTGAGCCCCCTACCCAGGCTTGGCCCCAGGGTGGGGCCCTGGTAACCCTATCCTGAGCAGGGCAAACATTTCCCTTGGTGATGCTTCCATATGGGTCTTCTGAATCGCTCTTGGTCTGGCCCCTCACCCATATCCAATTTGCCATGGGAGACCCTCCCAGGAGCACAAGCCCCCAAACAACATAGCTCCTGGGAGCAACTATACTATATCAGACTAAAATAAATTAATATAAACTAAGAACTAAATGCTCAAAATACATGAAAATCAAAAATGATAATAAGTCACCTACCAACTACATAAAATATCTGTTTAAAGCTGCAAGTAGCTGAGAGGGCCCTTGCACCCAGGCACACAGAGGTTCATCAGGTGTCATTCAGTTACGGAATTCCTCCTTTGCCCGTTAGGTGCGGATATCGATTATATACTTCCATATAAATTTTGGTTTGGTTCTATAAGGGGTGCCAATTGCCACTTTTTCTGCTTTTATCCATGAATGCTTGGTAAATAAATAGATGATTCAAATTCAAGGTAAATCGGAACAAGTATGTGCAAGTGTGTCATGGTCCGTGCTAGTGTATCTTTGTTTCCATAGAACAGTAGGCTGGGTTGGGTCTGAGTGTTTCTGGGGTACAGCAATGGTCTTCTGACCATGGCGACGCCGTTTTGCGAAAACTCAAACTTCTCAATTTAATTTCACCCAGACCTGTAGTTTAAACTGACCAAATATGAAGTTGATCTCATGAAAACCCAAGAAAGAGTTTGAAAAAGTATGAGGGCTAGAAAGTGCAAAAACCGTCCCAATTCCGTCCCAAACCGGCCTAATTCTAAATGGCGGACGTCCTGTTGGGTGTACAGTATCGCTCAAAGAGGAATTTTTATGCGTCTTGTCATGCTGCATACATGTACTAACTTTCATATTATGTGAAACACATCGGTAGGGTTTGTCTTTGTATTATGCAACTTTAGAGGTTAGAGCCATTTTGGAATAGCTGTGCCTGTAACCAAAAACACATTTTTCACCAGACCTGACGTATTCAAAATTTCGTTTTTTTCCCAGCGGTTTTGAGCATGTTTAGACCCTCCACAAAGCAACTTAATTTTTCCTAATAAACAAAAATAAATAACAAGAATTTAAAGTTCCAAACCAAAGATGCAGTACCATGATGTTTGCCAAAATTTTTGATTAGCTCAAATCTATTTAAAGATCCAGCCATTTAGGTTTGAACATGATATAAATTTAATTTGTTTGGCTCCTGTTGGCTTTCTGTTTGCATGGCTTCTAAAACCATTAGTTTGATAAATCTTGACACTGGGTATAAAATGGTGAATTCAAATATTTAAGTTGAGGTGTTTTGTTTTGTTTTGCTTTTTTATAAAAATACAGATAACCAGTGTCAACCATGCATCACAATAGGAAGTAAGAGAATATATTGCAATATGTCAAAATTTTGTCCCACTAATACATAGGGTGCCAGGTTTAACAAGTGTGGATTATGTAAGTCTTACTGGTTGGTCAGCAACAAATAAATAGCAGCTACTTATCCTAAACTTCTTAGCACGTTCTTAGCTCCTTCAGATATGATCCTAATTCCAAATTTTTTTTAAAAAAGCACATATTCAGTAGCTGCATAGATGAGTAATATATATGATTTTGGTAAAAGGAAGTGGGAGAATATGGCATTAAGAGAACCCCGTCTGGTCTGTCTTTGTCTAAAATATCATCCTGAACCTCTTGAGACAGAGCTGCTGAGTTTAGTCATAGGTCTACGCAAGTCAAGGATTCCTGGGGCTTAGAGGTCAAGGGGTTACAGTCATCTCTCAGCAGCTTCTTTATTAACTTGCGTGCGCACGCACACACACACACACACACGCTCGCTTACACACACACACACACACACACACTTACAAAGCATCTAGTGTCCATTTCTATGTGGGGTGAAGGAAAGTAATGCTAATAAAGTGCTACAGTAAAGTATTTATACCAATGCATGCACTTGTAGTGCCAGTAATGTCAACACAAAATTTTGAAAAGTGAATATTTAGCTGTTCAAAGATTCATTTGTCACTTAAGTTGCATCATTTTACTTGTGAATGACAAAAAAATAAACACAAATTTCAAACAAACCCAGGTGCAAAAGATAAAAGAAAAAAACTTTTCTAATTCCTCTCTATCACAAAATACCATCTGATAGGCATTTGAGTTATATTAAATTAAATCCATTTTGTACCATGATAAAAGAGAAGAGCACACAAAGAGACAAATCAAGGCAAATACTTGGAATAACCTACCTGCTAAATACCCAGAAAAGTATACAACAAGAATTTCTGGATGGAGACTAATAAAGCAGTTAGTGAAATGCCTCTTCCAGGCAGCAAGTTTTTTGTTTACTTCGGGTCAGACAAATACTTAAAGTGATTCGTGTAAAAATCTTGATTTTTGGAAAGAGTCAGAGTTTAGGCTCCTTGCCCCAATGTCCATCCATCCATCCATCCATTTTCTTCCGCTTATCCGGGGCCGGGTCGAGGGGGCAGGACGTTAGACCATTTCCAAAAAGTATCGATTTCACTCCATTCTCTTTTAAACGGGTGGCCACACATCAAACAGTGCCATATTCATTTTGAAATGGTGTTGTATATACGGGGTCTGAGGCAGCAAATCTCAAAATGTGACATTCAAAGACTACTAATAAAATGGCATCTAGACTGTTGTGTGATTTCCCTAAATTTAGGGCTTTCCAACTTGATAGTTTTTGTTGGTTTATTTTTTGCTGTTTCTGCTGTTTCTTGAGTAGAGTCCATGCGCTCACTATTGCCACAAGTTAACAAGAATTAAACAGGTAAATTATTAATAAATTAAAGAGGTATATTCTAACGTATCAGATCACTCCATCATGTGGAAATGACTTGTGCATATTTTTAACTTGAACTTTCAACATCATGTCACAAAGTTTATAGACGTCTTAACACCAGTTTTATTAATATGCACTGGGTTGCATGCTTTTAAAAAACGTACTGTATTTTAGAAGTGGTTTGTGCTTTATTGTTCATTAGTAAGCAATAGCCATCAGTGGCAAGCAGCTTGTTTGGTGTGCGCAACCTCTACTTTATTGGCTGCAAGCCAAAAATCTATATCGGCGCTTTACTGAAAGGTTCAACATGATTTTGTTAGAAGTAAAGAACTCCTGAGCAAATTTAAAATGTATGAACATACAGTGTAGCAAGCTGTAAATGAATGCATTATCACTGCTCCTCTTGGTGGAAACGCGAGACGTTACCACCAGTTTTCAGTTTTTGCTGCTTAGGGGCGTTACCACTCGTGGTCACATTGCCTGCATCAAAAGTGGTGGATCGAATTTCAGCCAACGATTGGCCACGGATCCACCAAGGTCCCGTCAAAGATCGTCCAGTCATTTTAAGTGGCTGTAACACGTGATTTGATGTTTAGGCTGGGGAAGCACATGTTCAAGTGGAATAAAAGTAAAAATTTTACTGTACAAGGAAACAATGTTTCTACAATGTGCACATGACAGTAAAGCTTTGAAAAGACCCACTTGGAATTTGGTTTGACAACTGCATCCAACCCAGCCAACGAGACAAATTGAAGTAGCAACATGTGAGCCAAAAATTGTGTGTAATCGCTGTCCTGTTTTTAGTGTTCTGATCATGCTTCCGGTGTTCAGTCTTCTTCAAAAATAAATGTGCAAGTTTTTGTGTGTGTGTGAGGCGTGTGGGTGTATGTGTGTGTCTTACCACTGGGGTTGAATTGCATGCAGGATATAGGTTTGTCATGAGCTGGGAAATGAGCCACCACTCCCTCACCGTCCGAGTCCTCACTCACCAGGACCTGGATTGTATGAACACACACACAAAGAAAATCCAATCATTTTCTAACAATGAGAACATTAAACCCAAAGTGGGATTTTCCGTTGCTCAAGGATTTCTCTTCACACTTCGGTCTGGTAAAATATCGACACCACACTAAGCAGTGTTCTTTGACATGACCCGGGTGTGAAAAAAACTGGAAGTTTGACTCTTTGCTGAATGTGCCATTGCCCTCTTGTGGACAGAAACTAATAAGATCATTACCTAAAAGAAGACAAGTAAGCACTTTGGTCAAAAACCCACTTTTTGTGTTCAAAGAAAATATGAATCGTCATAATTTAAGCTGTATTTCATTAGTGCTGTACTGAGACCAGCGTGGACAGAATATGGCCTAACAACAGAGACAACAATATGGACAAATTTACTTTGGCAATGATGTGGCTTTTCACATGTGGCTTAGACAATACCCCATGACACCGGATCTTCCCGTAAACAGGCACAAACTGGCATCAAATCTGGAATTGGCTTCCTACTTGTGAAACTGGCCAAAGTAAATGAAATTGTAAATTATTTTGCACAACTAGAGGCTGCTCCTAAATCACTGTACAAAGTCTGCTGTCAGGACTGGGGCAAATCTAAAAAGGCTGTGCTGAGACCAGGAACTGGCAGAAAGCTCCTTTAGTCACAGAGAGAGAGATTAGACATAAGCCTAGACATGAGGCCACTTTGTTCTAGAGTGTGTATGTGTTTGAGATCACGCACACTTATTTGAAAAGGGTTAAATGTGACCCTACTGTTGCACTAAGGATGTCAGGAAAGCTGGCCAAACATTTAAAATATAAGCTAGTCCAAAGAAGATAGCCTCTAAAAACTAAAAGGGCTTCGTCTCACACTACAAGCAAGAACATAAGGAAAGAGGGTAGAAAAGGGGAAAAGGTGGGAGAACAGCATAGCAGAAAGAGGCTGGTGACATGAAGCAGATCACTTTTATTACGGTGCAATCAGACAATGTTGTTCTGTGAGGGAATCCTGCTGGAGCCCTTTGAAACAAAAGTGTCCTCCAGAGAACCAAGCCCCTGTTACACAGGGGAGTGTGTGTGTGCTTGTGCATTGAGGCTGCTCTTCCAAATAAGGAAGTTAAAAGCCTGAAAGAGATGGGAATATCTTGGATTTCCGCAATGGCATAGGAACTCCTCAATCATATTCCTGACTTTTCCCATCTCTCCAAAATTTACACCTCCAACCCCCATCTTAATTTAATTTCTGCTGTCCCCACCCTTGCTACTCCCCTCAACCTTCATTTCTCCTACACTTTGAGTGTGCCCCTCCCTCCTTGCCTGGCCTCATCAGTGTTTACGGCCAGTGTATGGTTACAGTGTGTCGCCTGGTGATAGAGTGCAGACCCACTTTTAAAGGTTTAGGTCGAGCTTATAAAACAACACACTATCTACAGGGTGGATGAAATCACAGTGCAGAGAAAAGGAGAGGACAGTGAATAAATGGTGACAACATCACTGACAAACTGCAAAATGTATGCAAATGCGCCTCATTGAAAAGGTGAGAACTCCTGCATTATGATTAATCTGAATTTGGAGCTTTCGGCATTTCTTTTGCCATTAAGAGGAAAATCCTTTGAAGGCAACTGGTACGGTTCAAACTCTGACCAAGGTTAGTCCTGTACAGTTCCATTCTTACTATACCCTAGAACACACACCTAAACTAGCCAGACCTGTAGTCACAAAAACAAATCCAAACTCACCTTAAAAATTTGTGGAACTGATACAGTTTTTTAAATTCTTTTCTTTTCTTTTTTCTAGACTCTGTTTATTATAACTGCTGGTGACCTTTGTTGATTATTGCCATCAACAGACATGCTAGCTGGATTGTTCTGTAAATTTACACTTGCAAAATAATTACATGCAACAAACATTTCAAAATTTAACAATGTACTTTTTTTTTTGCATTTTATTTATTTTTTGCCACTAAATTATTGCCTATATATCAGTGAACTTACACATCTACAATCTTTTAAATTATTATTGTGTCACTCTAATCATATGACACAATAATGGAATACTAATAGTCCATAATGACATTTACTAAGTAATTTTAAATTCATTTACTTAATTTGAAATATTGTACTTTGTTATACATTGTAATTTTGCTTAATATTTATATTTAATTTACACTTATTTTACTTTGCTGTGTTTAATTTCATTTCAAATTTTTTAAAGTTATTATGTTTCTGTTTGGTCTTGCTGTATTCTGTTTTACTGAACTACATACCATTCTGCTTCTTTAAGCTTTTCTCTAAATGTTTAGCTTAATTTAATTGCCTCAACAAATGGATTTCCTAACTACGGATAACTATGGGATGAAAAGGAAATTTCCCAAAAAATAATTGGGGTGGACATAAATTGGCTCTCTTCAACAGAGAGAACATAATCTGTAGATAATTTTTAACAATAATAATGCACACTTGCAACATTTCACCATATATCCTGTGCCCGATCAATCACAGCATTTTTAAACCAATAGATAAAGCAATTAAGTTCCATTTTCTTGTTACAATAAAACACACAGCAAAATCCCCCCTCCACACTGAAAAAATTAATATTAAACAATTAAACAATATTAAATTAGAGAATGTGTGAATCCTGGAAGCTGAATGCTTTTGCCATGTACTGCAAGATCTCAACTGATGTTGTTGAAGCTGTTGAAATGTTGGATGTTAGCAAGATTAGCTATCATAAGATTAACAATTGAAAGGTTCAAATTAACTGAACACTGTTATAAAATGCTAAAAAAGAAAGCAAGAATCTTACTATGATAATCGCAGCATTTTCTGTGTATACACCCTATTTCCTTCTTACTGGTGGGATATTGTAAATTAAACTTTGCTAGAAATACATCACACATACAGCACTTATTAACATCTATATGATTGTTAAAAAAAAAGATTTATTTTAAATCTTTTAAATTTTAAAGTACATATTATCTTCTTTTCATCAGCCCCTGCAAATGCAAGGACATGTTCTCTGTTTCCATTTTCTTCATGCGTCACAGTCAACGTACATGTAACTTCATGGTCACCAAAATTTGCATGTGTAATGTAATTTTGTTCAAGTCAGCACTACACAAGTCAGCACTTTAAAATATAAATCAATAACTATGAAAGCACAAGTTTCAGGTTAAATGATCAACCTGTGTCAGATCAACAGCCAAAATGTGAAGTAGTAGGATACGATGTACAATTGGGATCTCAAATAATTGACCAAAGAAATCAACACATGTACGATGTCCCTTAAATTTCTCTTAAAATTACACAGATGTTTTTTGGTGATTGTCATAAGCCATTTACACATATAACATCTTACTGAAAAGTCATGATACCTCAATTTTTTTGTGCACCTTTGTGCATTGTGACATTGTGGGTTTGTAGATGAGCACTGTTGCAAACTTGCCAGGTACTCATGCCACATAATGCCAACACATGGACAATTCATCTCACCTTTAACACTAACAAGGGGCAGGGGGGTACTCCTGCACCCCTATTTCCTGCACCCTGCCTGAGCCGAGGGTTGGCTGGTGGTTCGCAGCCTGGGCTGACTGCTTCCCAAGATCACTGCTGGCCCTGGGGAACATCTGCTTGCCCGCACGTTTTCTCTATCTGCCTCTGGCTTCCAGGGTATTGTGGCTTCTCACCCTCAACGTTAAGTTAATTTCATGACAAGCATACACACGACATGGCAAGTTTGTATGTTTGTGGATTTTAATCAATTTTTGTTGTTTTCTCTTTCAGTTGCTGCTTGAGCGTTTTTGTAATGTGTTTCATTACAGATGCAGCTGTTGGTTACCTGGTGTACTTTTTTTTCTCTTTTTTTTCTTTTCCTGTAATAATATAACAATAACAAAAATAGTCTCAATGTACTGCTACATTTTTGGGCACACAGGTGTACCCAATAGCAGCCAGAGGTGTACTGAAAATTGGCAGATGTATGTGAGAGAGTGTGTATCTTTGCCCTGGGCCCTATACTACGAAGCAAATACAACGCTAAATTAACCCAAGGTTTCCCCTGCATGTTCACATGAAAGAGGAAGGTGTTGGCAGCATCTGACCAATCTAAAAGGAGTGTTTTACAGATTACATGACTTTTCTTCCACGGAAAATGATCCCCAGGAGCGTCACCCACTTCAAAGGCGTTATCAAAAAGTGAATAAAAATCTATAAAGAGGGCCCCACCCGACACGGTTTACAAATACAGATATACCCGCACACACGGGCGCGCACGCGCACACACACACACACACACACACACACACACACAGGTCCCTTGTGAGTGTGAGTGCTTCCGTGTTTCTCTGCCACATCGAAATAATCAGGCTTCTAAAACCTAATGCATCTGAACGCTAAATTTGAATCCACAAATCAGAAACAAGCTGCTTCTGATTGGTTTCTTTGACATGTAAAATATATATATTTAAAAAAGAAGAAGAAGAAGAATACCTTAATAGTTCAAGGTCTTGGGACATTTAAAGTTTGAATTTTTTTCTCTATCTCAAAGTATGTTGAACTAGTTCACTCTTAAATCAATGTGGCTTTGAAGAGGATTTGAAGTTGTCTGAATTCATAAAAACCTAAATATTTTAACAAGACCCATCACCAATGGGGATATCCTTCCTTGATTAATGAAAATATAAAATAAATGTAGAAGTCAGGATAGCATTACAGCCACATTTCATAATAGAAAACCCTTCAGCAGACATCTTATTACCTTCTGCAAATTTATTGTGCCCTAATTTAGGCCTTGCCCGAAACTTTAATCAAAATACTTTTAGTCACCCCTGGGTTAGTAAAGATATAATACATGTTCCAGCAAAAAATGTGTTTTCAATATTAACAATACTCATTAACTCAAAACAATTTTAAATACTCATTAAAATTTTAAATACTCATTAAATCAAAAGTTTCTACAAATACATTTTGGTAACACCTTAGAAGAGTAAACTAATTTGAGAAAGAACATACTGCACTCTTGTACAAGGGTGTACTACACGTCTTTTTAGATAATCTAAAACAATAAGCCAGATATAATGCATACTTACAAGGTATTCACATTTGATGTAGACTGAAAACATTTTGGGTTTGACATCAAAATGAAACAAAAGATCAACATCTCAGCTTTTATTTACAGCTATTTACAACTTGATCTGATACACAGTTCAGGAGATGGCACCTTTTATCATCTTTTTTTTTTTTGTAATCTGAAGTACTGGAACATTTGGGTTTTGTCTGTGCAGACTGCATTTATATTTAGAGGAGTAACCAACATGGAAACCAGAGAGCTGTCTGTGTGTTAAATTGTGAAGAGAAGAAAAATCAGAGCCACTGCACAAACAGTGGCCATAGTCAGTACAACCGTCTTGAATGTCCTGAAGAAGAAAGTCGTCACCGTGTACTAATTAACAGATGTTGAACAGATAGACCACGAAAAACAAAAGCAATTGATGACAAATACATTATAAGTGCTGTAATGAAAGACCCTAAAACAGCTGTTAGTGACATCAGCAACAATCTTCAGAGGGCAAGAGTGACAATATCACAATCTACTGTTTGCAGAAGACTTAATTAACCAAAGTATAGAGGCTTCACCAGAAGATGCAAACCACTAACTATCAAGAAGAATAGGAGGGCCACGCTGGTATTTCCCAAGCTGTACAGAGAAAAGCCTCAGAAATTCTGGGATAAATTTTTTGGACTGAAGAGACAAAGATGAACCTTTACCAATGTGATAGAAAGGCTAAAGTTTGGAGAAATAAATGATCCGCTCATGATCCCTAACATAAAAACTCATCCGTGAAACACAGTGGAGATAATGTCATGGCTTGGGCTTGCATGGCTTCTTCTGGGACGGCTCATTAACTTCAGTCATGATGTCATGCATAATGGCAGCAGTACAAGGAACACAGAAGTCTGCAGAAACATTTTGTCTGTCAATTTAAAGATTGTGAAATCCTTGATCGTGCAGCAAGATAATGTCCCAAAACACACAGGTGCCAAAACTGCAAAGGAGTTCATCAGGGGCAGGAAATGGAAGGTTTAAACTGTACCAGTCGATCCAGACTTAAACCCTGTAGAGCATTTAACTTGCTAAAGAGGACACTCTTTAGCACAAACTAACAATTGGCTGTGGTGGCTGTGGTGAAAGCCTGGAAAAGCATCACAAAAGAAGAACGCAAAGGTTTAGTGATGTCAGTGGGTCACAGGCTTGATCCAGTTATTACAAGCAAAGCAATTACAAGCAATTTGAAACTAAATATTAAGTCTTATTCACTTTAATATATTTTAAGTTTATCTGTTCAATACTTTGGAAAGGGTAATATCTCCTGAACTGTCAGGTCCAGATGTAAACACCTGGAAATAAGAGCTGAGATGATGATCTTGTGTCTCATATTAACTTTTGGATGTGAAACCAAAATCTTTTCAGTCTACAGCAAAAAAAACGTGTGTGTGTGTGTGTGTGTGTGTGTGTGTGTGTGTGTGTTTACCAGTACCAGTCAAAAGTTAGGACACACTCACCCATTCATATGAACTTTTGACTGGTACTGTATATGTCACACTTCTCAGTGAGTTGTGCAGAGTGAGGTAAGTATGGTTTAGTGTGTCCAAGCCACAGAAAAATAATCCAAGGTTACCGATTTTTCTTCTTCTTGCCAAGTCACAGAGGCAGTTATGTTTACCTGGATTATACATGATGACCAGAGAAGCAAAAACCCAAAACCAAACTGGCACCATTTTATAACTTCCTGTGTGTGCATATCCATTACTTATGTTATATGCATCCAGTTAGAGAAATGTAAGCATTCTGTAAAACTCACTTAAACAAGGATTAAGTGGCAACAATGAACCACTTTGCAAGATCCAAAAAGGGAGGCTAGACCAGTTGTACTCCGATAATGGCAGGGAAAAAAATTAAGTTTACAGCTACACATAGTTATATTCATAATTAAATTTCAAAGGGTAATAAAAGATTGCACTATAAGAAAAAAAACTGTAACTTTGCAAATGGCAAACCCTAAGATAATATTAACTGTAAATTACTGTATGGTGGGCCATCCATTAAAATGATTTATCTAGTGTTAACCGCAACCATCCTAAAATACAAACAGGTGACAAATCAAAGGGAAAAAAACTGCATACAATGTCTTAGCAGGGTGTTTTTACCAAAAAAAACAAAAAAACACTATAGTTTCACACTGCTTGTCAAAAATTACAATATTGTATGAATAGTGGTGAAGGGAAGCATGCTTTCAAAAGACTTTCCCTCACTTAATGCTTTCGCCTGGTATATCATAGCACAGGTGTACAGGTAGATATCAATCTCCTTCTCCACTCATTTACTTGAGTTGTTAGCTTTATTGCATGCTCGTCTATTCCACAGACACAAAACAAACATTAAGAATTCAGTTGGACCATTTTTGTCAGTATCACAATATTTATTGCTGCCCCC
>VUQJ01033618.1:12487-23535 GCA_015108635.1 Andinoacara biseriatus | reverse complement strand
TGCATCTTCTCTTCCTGTCAGTCACAGATCTGCCTCTCTGCTCATGCCCAACATTTCCACATCTGATCAGCTCCCTGTTCCTTATCTGTCCATCCTGCAGCGGTGAACCTGTGTTAAACACCCCCCGCCGGCCTCAGTGGGACGCTCCTCTGGCGCTGGAAGAACAGAGAGGATGTAATCCTCTCTGTGTTTGAGTATAGCTTACAAAGTCAAAGCATCCCTGCACACCTGCCTCACAGATGCAAATGGCTCGAGCTGTTTTTTAAGCAGGCAGATCGAGTTTATCTCCCGGAGCACAAAACGGAGGAACGAGCAGCACGGCTGCCGCGAGGCCGACGAGGTTACTTGTAACTGTCAACGAGTAATTTAGATCCGATTTGAATGTTTTATTTACAAAAGTTTGAAACATTTGAGCTTCAGCAGGCAGAGCAAACTTCCTCAACCATCATCATCCGTCACTGCAGACTCGTCCTTATTTCACCAGTTATTTTTATCGCGGGTGATGGCCGACCGATGGTTGTGCATTCACTCATTTTTATTCAGTTTCAAACTCTGTATGGACACTTAAAGTTTTATGAAAGCTGCTTTATGAATGTGACTGCACTTTCTGTCCAAATGTTTAGCCATTTGCTGCGTTCACTGACCACTTGCAGCCTTGAACTTCCCATCACCAGCGATGAAATAGTAATGACAACAAGAATCCAATAAAGAAAGAGATTAAGTGAAGTTTGGTTTGACTTTCACTCAAAAACTCCCCCACCCCAACATAGAACCAACTTCATTTCTTACTCTGCGTTTCCCATGATGCTTTGAGGTAGATCTTTTTATAGTTTGGGTGAGCGGGGCTTCATAAAAACGCCCTGAAATGAAATTCTCATTTTCTCCGAGATATTTGCGTTGACCCGGAGGTCTTTCGATTAGTGTGTGCATTTCTCCGAGCTCTCGTCTCGAGCACATTTCCTAAGTCCTGCTGCCCTTTCTTTTTATAATCCGCATTTACTCTGCACTCACAGAAATATTAATATTTGATAGAGACCAGTTGGAGAAATGCAAGGATGAACTCCACACGTGCAATAGTAGGAATGTTCTCTTTGAGCATAAATTGGACTCTGCGATGTTTGGAATGTGCTTTGAGTGCTGAGACTCAGCCAGGAGCTTTTCAAAAGAGTACAGACAGAAAATATAGAAGGCCATCTGGCAGTGAGACTGAAAATAGAAAGAGAGGAAAGGTGTTTTTGTCCAGGACTGCTTTCCAGGTCAGCTCTGCTTAATTTGAGAAATATTCTGGAATGGCTTCAGTTTTCCTCAAACAAATTCAAGGTTCATGTGGTCATGGAAAAATCTGGAAAAGTTGTGCAAAGTTAAATGCTTTGGAAAATATTTCAGTGCAGATGGATGAATGTTCCCTTTAAAAGCAGAACCTGTGCGGATCCACCAGTTTACGAGAAGTTTATCAAAGTTCTGAGAAAATCTAAAGCTTCCCTGATTTTAATGTGGATGATCTCATGTTCATGGTCCTCTTCTCGGGCACGTCCAGACCACTTCCTGTTCAGCTGCTGCTTTCAGGTTGCTCTCTGTAAGGACCTGTTACACTGAGCACTTCAAACAGCAGCAGTGGGCCTCACTGTGTCCGTGCAGATTCTTGGGGATCCAGGTCATGTCGTTGGATGAGACATGAAAAGTCCTCACGAGCCAAAAAGAAGTCCAGATCCTTTATTTCAAGCACTTCAGAAGGGGCCTCATTCACAACCTGACTGTGCAAATCCAAAATGCATCGATGTGTTCTTAGCTGAATTTGCAACAGAAAAAAAACACAAAAAAATAAGACTTCCTGTTATCGGTGTGAACTCGAACAGGAAAATGTGTTTGGAAACTCTGCAGTTTGACCCAGCTGGTCTCCAGGGCTGCTCGGCCCGACACACCTTTTTTAAAGGAGGCATCACTACATAGAATCTAAGGTGAAGTCCAGAGAGAAAGGTTTGTATTATCCAAGCAGAGCAGCAGGAAAGTGATTCTATAGGAGCAAAATCCCCCTCAAGTTGAGCAGACATGACGACGTTGGAAGCAAACAGCAAAGTAGTTCATAATGACAGCGTGTTGGCACTTCCATACAGTAAAGACAGCTTAAAAAGCCATTATGCAGCAACTTAGTGGGATATTTACCAAGCCCATTGCAGCTGACCAACAGGGGTGCTGTAAACATACTTTAAAACCTCGACTTATTATGTAGTTAATTGTCTGCTTCAATCATATCACACTGGACTGGAGCTGCTACAAGTCATTAACAGGCAGGAAAAAAAATCAGGACTGAGGCTGAAGGACACGGAGAGAAACCGAGAAAGTGTCAGAGAGGCTGCAGCTCTTTGTGCTGCGGTGCTGAACGGACAGCTCCTGTATTCACACTGCATGTGGTCATTCGCTTCAAATGTCTTTAGAGTTTAGTGGCAGCCATAGATGGCAAAGTTCTGACTTTAAACTTTAAACTGAGGCAAAAGTTGGCACTATTACTGCGTTACAATTAACAGCTATGGATCAACCCACCAGTTCATCCAGGTTAGGGGTTGGGCTGCATTAACGACTGCACTTTTTAAATAACTGCAGTGTCGAAATGTATGAGCAAAATCATCTTTTGCTTTCTGAAAATGTGCTTTATTAAGCATGTGGCTGAAATAAAACCCAACCCTATACACTTATGTACCTGAGCAGAGTGGTATGGCTGTGTAGGTTCCACACATGTCGACCAGGTTCTCCTGTGTTTGTGCTGTTTATTTAGTTTTGCCCCGCTGAGAGTTCTCTGCTGCCCATTTGTGGTGAACTCTGTTGTTGCTCAGCTTGTGTAGTGGTTACACACCAATAATCCATCACTCTCTGTAGCCAAAGACCTGTGCAAACACAAATGTGGCACCACAAATTCTATTTCAGCCTGACTGGTGCTGGTGATGTGCTGCCCTGAGCCATCGACTCTTTATTCCAGTGTTTGAAGGCTCTGAGTCAGGGAGATGGTTTCACTTTCCTAACCTTACATGGTTTGATGGTATAACTGTAACCATCTATCCATCCATTTTCTTAACCATTTATCCAGTTCAGGGTCTTAAGAGGCTGCAGTCTCTCTCAGCTGACTGTGGGTGAGAGGACAGAGAAACATGAGATTATTTTAAAGTAAACTTTAATAGACCCAAAGCTGTTTCTACTGTACCACTGTAATAAAAATCTGAAAACAGTAGAAATCTCACTTTCCTTGACCTCCATACCGGTCGTAGCAGATGGTGGCCCCTCCCTGAGCCGGCCACAGGTGGAGGTCTCTTCCTGTGTTGTAGAATCTTGACCTCACTATATAAAACTTCTTGAGCCCATTGTAGGGACAATTTAATTATACTTTCAATGCAGTGGTCCTGAAACTTTTCCTGACGTGCTCGACTTCAGGACCCGCCAAACATTTTTACCTCACAGCGCACATTTTTTAACCAATCACTAAAAAATAAAAGCGTCTAAGTTGAGTTTTCCTTACATAAAGTTCAGTGCATTTTTCTCTTTGAATCAGATTCTTTCAGCTTATTTTCACTTTATATTTTTCACCCTTTTGTATTTAATGTTCCGTGTTCACTTATTAATAAAGATTTATTAACATTTATTTAGATGTCGGGTTAATTTGGGAAAACCTTTGTGTCCGTCTATATTTGCTGTCCCCAAGTGATGCGGTTTTATTGCTCATCTGTGTTTGTTCAGTCATGTTTTAAGACGCTGTAGAAATCTAAATTTGATAGTCCTGTACAAATTATTGATATAAAACAACATGGAGTAGAAATCCTACATGTAAATAATGATTCTGGGGTCTTTACAGTATAAAGTGCCTTGAGATAAGGCAGGTGTTACAGGTGTAATACCAACAAACGGAGGCCATAGCCAGTCTCATCGTGTTCCTAATAAAGTGATCAGTGAGCATCAGTGAACGGTAATTGGTTGGATATAAATTAAATTTATTGGACAGAGATTTGGCAGAGAATTTGTAGATGGAGGCCAAAAGTAAATGCCCATATGATGTTCTTGTGGTCTGTTTAATATCTGTTCTTGATCAGATTATGCATTAAAACAGATTATCTTCAGTATGAGAGACCAGGGTTTGCAAACATATTACTGTAATAGCAGCATCACTCTGCTGGCAGCACATGTGCGCTCTCACACTCTGTATTCCTGCAGCATTTCCCTTTAACTGGCGAAGTCATGTTGAAGCAGGCCCTCCTGTAATAAGGAAAACCTGCCAAGTCATTTCAGAAAGCCACAGCTTTGAAAAGATTAAGAGGATTAAAAATGGAACACAGTTTTGTCCAAACAGCAGAGCTTCAAATGGACGGCCCTGTTCTGACAGTGTTTGGACAATTTCCCCGGGGCCAAAATCAGTCCTGCCTGGCTCGTCTCTCTCAAACGAGCAACACGGGCACAACAGGCTTTTTCAATTCTCCCACACTCTTTGGTGTGGATCTGACTCGAGATGCAGCATCTTGAGGCTGTTGAAAACCACAGCTCAGACTTTACTGCGCTGCTCTCATTTCAAAGCCTGAGCTGATGCATTCGTACATCCATTCAGAGCATTTACTGATCTGTACCAACTACAAACCCAACATCTCATAAATTTTAATAATGACTTTTTTGACTTTTTAACAAACCTGCAGTTTCTCTAATACCCAGTAGAGGCGCCACAGTGAATCAGTGAATGTTAAAGCATTCCAGCAGAAATAAACATGTATAAGTGGTGGGAGCACTATTTGCCTGCGGGCCATTAATATTAGCTATATGAAATTATCTTGCGGGACATAAAAATTTTTATTATGGGCCGGATGTGGCCCGCGGTCCTTGAGTTTGACACATGTGATGTACATGGTAGATTCAGGGAGAACTGAGCTGTTTAAAAAATGGTCTTTTGGAGACCTTTCAACTAGTCTCGTCCACGTCCTGGAACTTTCTTCAGGCGCTTGTTGTTGTATGTGCTGGTGGACCTGCAGACACTTTCACACAGTCCAAAAAACTGCTTCTGGTTCAGATCCAGGAGGGTTTTGAAACAGGCCAAGTTTCTTTCGGGAGGAATGTTTGGTTTCCAAGGTCATCTCCAGTTTGATTGGCACCATGCTAGCATTAGCCAGCTTCTCCTGACAGATGACACAGGCGGGCTGAGGGCCATACGGCCATGAAACGATTAACTTTCTTCATAGTTTCTACTTCTTTTCTTTTCTTTAGGTGGTGTTTAACTGCACAGCAGCCAAATGTACCTAATCTCCCTTTAATGGAAGCTTTATGGCAACAAAGTAGCCAACACGGCCACACTGATGCTGGAGATCACAAACAGCAGGGAACCTCACAGTCATCTTATATACACAGTCTATGATTTCTATGCTTTATATTATAATCTTTCTACTTAGTGGTGCCTGCACTTAACATGGAAGAGGCTTCATGGAATCCATCACCATAGTGACATGGCAGACCATTTTCCTCGTGCTGTTGCCATGACAACCTTTCAGAAACAGAACATTTATTCATGTGCCAGAAGAGAGGAAAGCCTCTGCAGGAGCACTCAGAGCTCTATACTGTAAATGTCCGTGTACACTAACTACACAGACTAGTTTAAATCAGGCTCTCTGTAACTCGCTGGGATCACCTCCTCCCTTCTCTGTGCTCGTTCTCCTGTCACTCTTTTACCTCTTGTAACCCCTGCCTGCCATCATTCATTGCTTGAGCTAATTGAAGCGCTGGTGTTGGAAGACCTGGGGAAGGTTCTGAGGGGCCCTCTCTTTAATGAAGGCTGATCTCATTAAAAGATACAGCGGCCAGTGTGAGCACACAGGCAAAACATGCCAGGACAGAGGAGGAGAGGCCAGTGAGAGCATCAGCCCGGTGTGCACACATAATGAAATGCTGCCACTAACACTGTACTGATCGTGAGATCAATATGCACCGAATGAGCATGCTCGTGCAAATCTGCATCCTTAAGATTGTTTTCAGCCCTGTGAGACACACCTGCAACATGCAGAAACACATCCATCCAGATTTTTTCTACAGTTTTACAACTCCCGAGCTGAGAGACAAACTGTCTTCAGCGTGTTCAGGGTCTCCTCCCAGCTGGAAATGCCCAAAACACCTCACCTAGGAGGAGTCCGCGAGCCACCCTGATGGATGCTGAACCTCCTCAACTGGCTGCTTTTGATGTGAGCAGCAGCTCAACTCTGAGCTCCTCTGATGAGCTCCTCAAACGATCTCTCAGGTTGAACCAAGACAACCTTTAGAAGAAACTAATTTCTGCTGCTTGTATCCTTTCAGTCACTACCCCCAGCTCATGGTCACTCCACTCTGTTCTCACTCCATATGAGCCGGTTCTCAGCCTCAGGTCCTCAGCTTGGTGCTTCTGGCTGTTTCTAAGTCGAGGCTTTAATCTAAAGGTGACCATGTTTTTGCCTTCGGTGTTGGAAGGGCCTGCCTAATCTAAATAAATGCAGGAAATAGCAGTTTGATTATCTGTTCGGGTAATGGACCCTGGGATGTCTTTAAATAAAGCTGTACCACCTAATTACACTGTAAATTCTACTTGGTTAATCTCACTTTAAAGAATATACAAACTGATTATAAATGAGTCAGCAGAGCAGGAAGTGTTGTACACTTACACCTGAGCCTGAAGCGGACCTGCTCGTTCCTGGTGTCATACCAGAACTGAAGCACAGAGGTTACATGATGTACAGCAGGGAAATAATGGTTTGATAATCTGCTGGATTTGTACGTCTCTAGTTTTAATGGTAGTTTCCTTTTAATGAAGAGAGACAGAATATCAGCCAAAACACATCAAAGTTATGAATTGATTTGCTGTCATTGAGTGAAATAAGTATTCGATCCCCGAGCGAAACATGACTCAGACCTTGGTGGAAAAACCCTTGTTGGTGAGCATAGCGGTGAGATGTTTCTTATAGCTGGTCACCAGGTTGAAACACGTCTCAGAGGGATTTTGGTCCACTGCTCCTTACAGAAACTCTCTGAATCCTTCGGGGTTCTTCGGGTTTCTGGGCTGCTGTTGGGTAACTCGAAGCTTGAAGGTCTGGAGACTCGCTCGGCTGCTCCGTGACCTCACTGTGCTTCTTCTTTAGCCCCTCTGCTGCAGCAGCAACATGTTTTGAGTCATTGTCATGCTGGAAGACCATCCATGACCCATCTTCAGTGCTCTGGCTGAGGGAAGGAGGTTCTCATCAAAGATTTTATGGTTCATGGCTCCGTTGGCCCCTTTATCAGTGATGTCATCCTGCACTGTCAGCAGGAAAACAGCTCCAAAGCTTTGTGTTCCCACCTCGAGCTTGTACGTGTCCCTTCTCGAGCAGGAGGACGTTGCAGGAGCTGTGAGATTTCAGTCCATTACAGCGCAGCGTGTTATTGCAGGTGTTCCTGGTGACTCTGGTTCCAGCTGACTTCAGATCAGTAACAAACTCCTCCCGTGCAGTTTTGGACTGATCCACCACCTTTCTCTTCATCATCCTCAGCCATGAGGCCAGATATTTTCACTAAGATGAAGAGTTTTTCTTGATAATTTTTGATTAAAGTGGACTTTTTCTGCTCGTTTTCAACTCCATATTTTTTAGTGTTGGTCCCTATTAGAGCAGCTTTGCATGATAAACCATGTTTATCTGGTTCTGGGCCTCCTCTGTCTGAAACCAGCTGCTGCATCCCCCTCCCCTTTAAGGCCACCCTTCCTTCTGATTGGCTGTTGTATGCGATCAGTGGGTGGGCGGAATTCCTCCTCTCTATGACATCATATAGAGCCCAGTGTAGAAAAAACTGAGTGTTTGGAGCAGTCTGCAGCCAGAGCTGAAAAATATCAAAATATTATTATTTTTAGACGGGAAGAGAAATGCAGCTGTTGCCTGGCTGATATTTTAAAACTATTTCAGGATATCATAATTCATCCCAAGATTAAAATAAACCAAATCAATTTATGCACGATAACAGCCGTCCCGAGCTCAGGACCACGCAGCGATGATTTCCCCACCAACGCTCGCAGGAGGCGTCGACTTCGGGCTTGTTTTCTCGAAGAAATATCTGACAGCTTCCAGGAGAATAAATGGAATTTCATACCGGATTATCTGTTGTTCCGTACTTTTTCATTAGCGTCAAACCTTCAGGTCTTTCTCAGTTAAGTGCATTAATTGAGGGCAGAACTGCTCGTATCGCTCCGTTGTCGGGCTTCATCTCCAATTACAAAATGCTTGGAGAGGTTTCGATGCAGGCGTCCCTTCGAGAAACCGTCAATATCAATACAAGCATAATCCTCTTGAATTTCGATACTTTGATTATAGCACAGCCTCACTGATTTTATCAAACCCTTTTTTTCCACAGGTTACTTTGTCCCTGATATCCTTTGAACAAGTTTCATGAAATCCATCCGTCCTCTTTCTCACTTACCGTTGGTGTCTCTTCCCCCCAGGAGGGATGTCATGAGTTTAATTGCCGCCAGGTGACGAGGAGCTTGGAAAAACAGAATTAACCTTGTCAGCCCAGAGCCGTCCCTCTTCCTCTCCTCTATCCGATGCATCAATTAAAGTTAAGCCACCGTGGCCTCCTGGTTTCAGCAGGCTCAGAGTCAGGTACACAAAGACAGGAGGAGAGGTACAGTAGAGAGGAGGAGGAGAGGGATTTACAGGGAATGGACAGGGTGGATGAGAGAAACAAGACAATGAGCCAAGGAATGATAGACAGTTAGACTTGGCAGATAGACTGGAGAAGGGATAAAGGGGGATTCGGCTCTAGCAGGATTAGAAAGAAAGGATGATGGCACAAAGGCAGCGAGAGTAAGAGGGTCAAAAATGTGAGCGAGATGGAAAGAGATATGCATGTCGGTGAGAACCGAGGGAGACGGCAGGATTTGTAGGAGTGAGAACAGGACAGAGATGAGGATGTAACATCATTTGCATTCAAGAGCTGAAAGTCCCGAGGCCGCAGGACGGTTCCCAACCACCTGTTTGAAGCCGGAAATCAAAAATAATAATTATTATACATCAAATTAAGCAGACCCACTTGGCATGAAGTAAACCTGGGGCTTATGGGATACGTGGGCTGTGCGACTTTCCCTGATTGATAATTAGGCCTTTGGTGAGTCGCAGTAACTGATGACAGTTTGAGGTTCATTAAGTAAAATCAAACCAACATCATAAAGCTGACGAGGTGACCTTTGCAGAAATGAATCCTAAGCTTGGACCAAAGCCTGACCAGAGGAGACATTCCACTTCCTGTTTATCCCGCCGTAGGGAAACTGCAGTTCAGGCAGACGCCTCAGTGAATGGAGCTAAACCGCATCGAAAACGTATTTATTCGATTTTCTGTCTTATGATCGCCGCCTCATTGGCCAGCGAATGAAATTTTTGTCACTTACGCACTCAGAGTGAAGCTGAATTTACCGTGAAACTCTAGCATTCAGCTAAATAGAATCGAATAGAATGGCTTTATTGTCACAATATACAGAATGTACAGAAAATAAAATATATAAAATATATTTACAGAATAAACTGGAAACAAAAGAACTGGTTTGATACGTTTTGAAGCTTCGAGCTGAACGATTCCGCTGCTGTCGTTTCAGTTAGAAGGCAGCTTCACCCTAAATCCTGCTCAGTCCTCTATTTTTACCACTAAAGGACCATAATTTACTCAACAACACGTTGTATTAAACAGGACTTTGAATTTGGTAATTGAGAGCATAAAATCATCAGGAAAGTGTTTACTGAGGTCACAGATCAGATTTCTTTAAAACAGTAATAGTTTGAGCATTTAATATTCTGTTTTCAATTAAGAAAAAAATAGACTTTTAATTATTTGAAAAATTCTGGTGAATGGATCTGAACCATTTAATGGATGACATTTTGACATCCTGCAAGTATTTAATGCAATATTCATTTTGCAGCTTCAGCTTGAGCGTCCTGTTGTTGTGCGTTTGTCTTGTTGTCGTACAGTCACTCTGAAGGGAACGCAGCCATCGTGCGCGGCGTTAGTAACACCTGACAAGTGTCTTCTGTGAGGACGATGTCATGGAGCAGCAGCACGGATGAATTTCTGTAATTCTTCACCTTCTTCAGTCACAGTGCGACTGCAGCGGGTTGTGTTGGAAGGCACAATGCTGTTTGTGTTCACCTGTCCTCACAGTGCTGTCTTTGTGTGATCCTCGAGACCCGTGACGCCAGGCCTGTGCAGCCTGACAGCGCAATAATGGAGCTACACACACACACACACACACACACATAAAGGAGCTCAGAGCTTTTAGTGCCTCTCGGTTACAACCCTCTCACCATCTCTAGTAGCATTCTTATCACCTGCCCTTTTTCTCTCTGAGACACACACACACACACACACACACACTCTCAGCAGGCCTTCACTCTACAGGTGTGCATTTGGGTGCAGGTCACATTTCATTTCAGACGTTTGCTGTCAGATATTTTCCACCATAATGATACGAATGCAGGTGTCCGACTAAAAGAAGATGAATTCGTTTGAATGGAACTAAATTACCTTTTTTTTTACTGAGGATTTCAAACATCTTACAGATTTTAACAGCGTCGGTCAGCTGCCTCACGGCGCCCGCAGACTGAATGGGCCGATTTTCGTGATTTCCTTTGCCTCACATGTTCCCGTGTCAGACACGTTTATTTCCCTCAGTGCTGCAGACGTAAACTTAAACACTGGTTACATCAACAAGTTCTGAAATTTCCCCAAATAAAAGCCCGAAGATGGAGGAAGGAGCAGATTTTCATACAAACCCGGATGTGTAAAATTAAAGACTTGTTATAAATAACATCAACTTAAAGACCAGTTGACAGTTTTCTGTGTGTGAGTCTGAACCAGGCAGGCTAATAGTTGAAAAAAGAAACAATTTTGTGCATTAAATAGATTTTACAGACCAACCCTTTAATGTATATTTATACAAGATGTTTGGATGTGATGCGAGCAGTACACAGACGTCTGCAGCTGTGCAGGACTCGCTGAGCATGATTAGTTCATATGTTGGGACTGAGTGCTGTCCAAGGAAGATGCTG
>VUQJ01033616.1:0-12411 GCA_015108635.1 Andinoacara biseriatus | reverse complement strand
AAATTTTTTATATTTAAAAAAAAAAAAAAAAAAAAAAAAAAAGCATATTTCCCATAAACATCACTTTTATTGATTAATACACAGCAAACACCAAATGGACACCCTACAGCAATTTTTCAATTTAGGACTCGAATGGCGATGCCCCCTCACCCCATAAGCCGAGAGAGTATATTGGCAAGGCGGACTAAAGCCCATGCATCGAATCAAAGTGCAGGGTTACCATAAGCATGAAGACAAACTGCTCTCACGTTTCTAAGTACAGAAGTCTATGTTCAGTTACTTTGTCACAAATCACTGCAAGGCTTCCCTCCCAATCCGTCATTTCGGGATTACCGGGGAGTTTCGCGTGGCGCTGCCGTCGTCACACAAGCCTGTCACCTGCTCAGTGGGGGTAATAATTGGTATGAAATAGCGTTATGGACAGCTGAAAAGTAAGTGCTCTGATTGACTGGGAAGCCACTCTGAGGATTCCTGTTTTACACTTTGTTAGGGTTCTCAGTTCTCCTTAACTCTCCGCTCTTTTTCTTCTCTCTTTCCAACTTCCACCTCTTTTTCTTTCTTTCTTTTTAGTCCTATGGATTTGTTATCATGGAGGCTTGACAATCTAGCTGGCACCCCTGTCAGAAAATGATTTTTTTTTTTTTTTTCAGCCAGCCCTTGATTGACTCCATTTGTGGGGGTGTAACTCTATCAGAAAGCACCAGTCTCCTGCTCATTCAGTCATCCTTTTTCTGACTAGTGGAGTGGAGAAACACAGAGACGAGACAGAGATGGGAAAGGTGAGATGGAAAAACCGACAAGGCTCGCATTAATAAATTAGGCGGATATAGTTTTAGCCTATATTTTTTGTGATTTAAGCCATTTCCAAAGAATTATCTGCAGTGACAAGTGGACAGAATGAAGAAGGCAAAGATTGAGCAGTGATGCTGCGCAGAGACTTACTGCACGCCTGTACAGAACAAACAGCCGTGGAAATCTGTACAAGGCGGGGGATGCGTATAGCAAATCACACATTACACGACATGCACTTGACAGTGAACAAGAAGAATTTGTTTCGCTCTAACACTTGAGACAAAGATAGGAAAGAAATGGGAGGAGGAGATCAGAGGAGTGTCACTTACAAAGAATAAATCTGATCTGAGAGGAAAAGTGGCATTGCTGTTGTGATTCAGACATCTTTTAAAATGCGCACGTAGGCTGATTTAAAATGAGAAGAGTAATAAAATAATTCATGGTGTTTTAGAAAAATGCCAATGAGAATGTATAGGCAAAGGTCCAAGAGCCACACTTTTTTCTCAAACTGTGAGAGACAAAAACAAGAGGGAGGGGGGAAAAAAAATCGCAGCCCTCCTTCAGATCACCCAGTTGTTATTTGTGCCTTAATTCAGCTCCTGGTATTAGTCTCTCAAAAGGCAGAAGCGGCGGCTGTGATGCTCCAAGCCTCACATATTCTTCTCTATGGCTTATCAGTCGGAAAGCTAGAGAAGCTGTCCGGTCTCATTCTCTCATTGGAGAACACATGTCAGGACCTATTTGCCACTGGTTACTTTGAGAGTGACATCAGTGATGACCCCTTGACCCCCACTGACGGAGAAATGCTTCTGCAATAGTTTTCCATTACAGAGGCGAGAGAGCACGGACACCAGACAGATATGTTGAAATGGAAAAATAGGAAAACTGGAAAAGGCATTTAGACCTGTATTTGACCCATCATGTTTCAGTTTTCTGCAGGAGGCTTTTATGAAATGAGTATTTGACCCATGAACAAAGCCCTTGTCATCTCCCTCCTGTTTTCTATGCACTGACAGGCCACCAAAGACGATTACAGAGGATGAAACAGGGGTCTTTACATCAACACGCTGAGCTTCTGTTCTCTTTCTTTCAGTTTTTCCTCATTCTTTTCATGTTGATCTGTATTTCCTTTTCAGTCTGATTATGTTTGAATCAACCCTGAATAAATCTGAAGAGTTTTGAATTAGAGTACAAATTGCTGTCACTGAGCTTTTGACATGCCTCTCGACAGATTAGAAAACGATGTTTCATATAGATTTGAGCTGAGCTAAGTCAACTGTGGTGTTTGTTACAATTTTTCAGCGCAATAAATGAGAAGAATACAGATTCAAGTATTACAGTGTACTTTTTCGCAACAATAACTTTAAAAGCTTATTATACTAAATGAGTTCAATTACATGAAATTCAAAATAGAAAATGAAGGAAAATGAATCATTTGAACTGACATTTTAACTAAAATAGGACAAAGCAGAAAAGAAAATTAGTATCTAATGCAAACACTATGTTATATACAGTTATATCACATGTTAAATAAACAGCGTTGTATTTATTAAAAGTTGGCAAGTTACTGCCGAATTTCACCCACTAAACCATTAGTGTGAACTGTTGTGATACAAATGTGTTTGTTCTCTTGACAAAACTTTGATGAGAAGATTTTGCTACTCTATGCTCAATGTGAAACTACACTCAGCACCCAACCGGGAGACTTTTCCTTCAGCTGTGAAAGGGTCAACAGCTGGCTTGGCTCAGTGCAAGGAAGAAAAAAAAATCACAGAGTAGCACCGCTACTACTGCAGTGTACACTATATTGCCAAAAGTATTCACTCAGCCATCCAAATCAATGAATTCAGGTGTTCCAATCACTTCTATGGCCACAGGTAAATAAAATCAAGCACCTAGGAACGCATACTGCTTCTACAAGAATTTGTGAAAGAATGGGTCTCAGGAGCTCAGTGGATTACAGCACAGTACCGTGATAGGAGTGCTGAGGCTTATAGTGCTTATAGTGCACAGAGGTCGTCAACTTTCTGTGGAGTCAAATGCTACAGACCTCCAAACTTCATGTGGCCTTCAGATTAGCTCAAGAACAGTGCGCAGAGCGCTTCATGGAAGCTGCATCCAAGCCTTACATCACCAAGCACAATGCAAAGTGTCAGATGCAGTGGTGTAAAGCACTCTAGAGCAGCGGAGACATGTTCTCTGGAGTGACGAATCTGTTTCTCAGTCTGACAGTCTGATAGCTGAGTCTGGGTTTGGCAGTTGCCAGGAGAACAGTACTTGTCTGACTGCATTTTGCCAAGTGTAAAGTTTGGTGCAGGGGAGAGACATTTTTGACAATTTCATGCTCCCGACTTTGTGGGAACACTTTGAGGGTGGCTCCTTCCTGTTCCAACATGACTGCGCACCAGTGCACAATGCTCCCATAAACACACTCCTTAAACCTTGTGGAAAGCCTTGCCAGAAAAGTTGAAGGTGTTGTAGGTGAGCATCATATTAACCCCTATGGATTAAGAATGGGATGTCATTCAAGTTCATATGCGTGTAAGGGTAGACAAGCAAATACTTTTGGCAATATAGTGAAGCTGATTTTGCATATTATTTTTTATTTTATTAAAAATTACCAGTTCAAAGATGTCGCAAGACCATCCCCTACTATCCAAGAATACAGCCTTGACAGGCGGCTGCATCCCCCTCCTCTGTGAATGGAAGTTGTAAATGAACAAGGGGGAAAGTAAACAACTGACAGTCACGCTAACCAGTGTAGTTTTTTAGTACTTGGATGTAAAAAAACAAAACAAATAAATATTTAGCAGCTTTATACTGGCTGTATCACAATAAACTGGAATACAACAATGTAAATAAAAACAGGTGTTACCATATTCTTCAGCAGGTGTTAACACAATGAAAATGCACTGAAGCTAGCACTGCTCAGGTTAGCCAAACTCTGCAAGCTAATCTGACATTATGTTTGTTTGCAAGGGCATACATGGTCATTTCAGCGACATTTAAAACATGATTTGATTAGCAAGGAATGTGACTAATGGTTGTGTATAGCTCCAAAAATACACACAAAATATCTTTGTTTGGCCAAGTGGGTGAAATCTTTTCACACCCCACGCGACCACTGTTGCCAAGTCCTCAGTAAGGAAAGTAGCTATTGGCTGTCCCAAAAGTCGCTAGAAGTCCTAATATGATGTCATCACCTAATTTGCATAATTGGTCATTTGCTTGTAGTTGCAATCAAGGCTGTGGGAGAGACCAGTAACATCTTTGGAGAGTTGAGGTCCAGGGGTTGGAGGCTGGGTTCAAAGCGAGGTCTGGGCAATGCCAACGCATATTAAGGGATGCAGTGCGAAGACTTTATATACACAAAACACAGCGACACCGGAGGATTTCTGGTTTCCGGTCTATTCCCAAAACTCTCCAAAAGTTGCCGACGTCACAGGAAAAAGTTGCAAAATTTGTTGCTGGTCGCTTTTTGGGAAAAAAGTCACTACGGTGGGTCTGAAAAGCTGGTAAATCTAGTAACAAAGTCAGTTAGTTGGCAAAACTGAACGCAACGGCTCTGTGTGCACAGCAAATAGTGATGGTGGAGCGTTTCGCTAGTCGCTGTACTAACGTATCTGCTAACCTTTGCTATCGTAATTTATTACATAAATTATTTTGTCATCTCCTGTTAATCTCTCTTTAAAGGCTATATAGATAAAACTACTGTGGCTCTAACTTGAATAGCTCCAGCCTTAATATACTGCCTACATACAAACAACAATATCAAACTGTCATAAATATATGCCAGCAGAACAAATGTTTTATAGAATTTTTGCAAATTTTGAACACTTGAGTGTATTTGTGATTATAAGAGGAATGCATACTGTCCAACTGGTGGTGTTTCATATGAGCAAATCCTTTATAACATGTACATAATGTAGTATAAGCTGTTCCTCTCATTCAAACACTGTAATTTCAGATACAATATGCCAATGGTGATTATGCACAGACAGACTAACTCATCTATCAGAGTCCCATTTGTGACACTATTATATTGTCTATGACACTTGTAAATCTATTATACGAATGTCTTTAATAGTAACTGTGCCGCTCCATCAAAGTGTGATTGACAAATTACCTGCAGTAAACCATGAAGAAGAAGGCAAACTGTGTGGGAAGATGTCCACTTAGAGCGCTGATTTATGTAATATGACAGGGATGCTTTTCTACCTTATCACCCATTACACTTCCCCACAGCTCATAAAGACATATGTCACAACATGAAAGCTTTGCAGGTCAGTCTGTAAAGATAGAGAGTACGCTAGCTAGTCAGCTACCGCTGCTGGCCTTCACGTTCCTGATGAATTACATTTATGAAAGCTGCAATTACCTGATTGCCTTGCTGCTTTGGCTACCACTCATGAGCAGGATTCATCGCAGCCCTATAATTTCATTCAAATTACCCATGAACTTTAGTCCACAGTGTCAACAGTAAATGGCACTGTGACCCTACTGAGTCTAAGTGATGTCCTCTTTGGTCAGCAAAATACTAAATGAAATAAGCTGCTCCTTGAAATGAACATCAGGAGGTATGAAGGTGCAAGAAGGTGACATCCCAATCACCCCAGACCCAGTGGAGGATATGAAAGGTGCTGTTTAGATGCTGGTCTATTCTGAGATCGGCATGCAGTAACTGACAACATGGCATAGCCCCCAGCATCATCACCATAAGCCCCACAGGAAGCTAGCAGCAGACTGTTATTTTTCCATACCCTGCTTTCCCCAAGTAAACTGACCTTCTCAGACCTCCCAACACAGAAGCTTCTCTATCCTCAGACCAGCTACACCCTGAGGATTCACAAAACAAACTAACTGCTGGGCTGGTATGGGCCCTCCCATGGTCCACCATCTCTCTCTCGGCATGGAGGCAGTACTTCTGATTTTGTTTCCCCCACACAGAATCAAACAGAGCTATGAAATTTATATAGCGCTAAACTCTCACATTGCACAATGAAGGTGATCAACTTCGAGAGCAGCAACAAAGTTTTACATCTCCAGGAGGTGCCGCACAATGTGAAAGTTGGAACAAGCATTTCCTCACACATTCATAAATTCATTAGTCTAAACTTTTCAGTGTATCAGTTACATTAAGCCTCATTAACTTCTTTTTTCCTGCTTTATATCAGCTAATTAGCTCAGGGGTGGCCACAAATTAATTACCATCTTCTACACCCTCGTGCAATTGCATTGTGTTTATTTAGTCTCTCCTATTAACTTTTAATCTTTTCCCTCTCGTAAAAACGGGCAATTAACATTTTTTGATAAACAAAAATGATGCTAGCTCAGGGATAATCAGCAGCTCTGCATGTCGCCCATACAAAATTACCCCGTCAGCTAATTTGACCCTCAAACCATCCTTAGTCCAGGGCTCTTTGGTCTGTTAGACTGGCTTGTGTGTAGTAGATGAAGACTGTGTGACAGCAGTGTGACCTTTGTTGTCTTTTCATTTGCTATTTTCGCCAGCGTTTTTTTTTTTTTTTTTTCCCTGCACTTAAGGCAGTTGGTGTAACTCTAGCCCATAACAGATACGACTTGCTATGTTTTTAAAAATGTCCTTTCTTTACTTTGCTGTGGGTGACTTGCGCAATCAGGTAATATGACAGCAAAGCATTCAACAAAGAGATGCTGGAGAAGTCTTCAATTTTCCTCAGTGTATTTCAATAAACCAACACAATGGCTGCTTCATTAGCTCATTGATTCATTAATGTAGCCATCATTCTTCCTCATATTCACAGAGCGCAAACCGATGATACAAAACGTAACAGTAATGATAACTCCAGCTACGGTCGAATTCCTGTTAAGGCACCAGGCAGCAATCCGCTTTGATAAAGAGGCCCATTTATTCGCTGTCTCCCAGCACAGGGTCATCCTTCTCCATATTCTGTGTATTGACCCAGGTTGTTCCTTTTATTACAAGCAGGTTTTTTATTGAAGGATGATTACATTGAATGATGTCAAGCGAGGGGCGAAAAGATCGACCAGAATAATGACATTCCGGAGAGGGAGAAAGCGATGGGGGTGGGCGGAAGCGGGGGGGGTGTCGATGGCTGCAACTTGCCCTGTCTTTCTGCGCGGCCTCACAAATTGAGACGCATCCGTGCTCATCCATTATTTAAGGCCGATCGGGATCTCTTGGCAACTATGGATTTGATAATCATTGCCATGTCCATATTAAATATGTGACATAAATATCACAGTAGGGGCTTGTCAATAAGAGAGCCGCATGGGGCAACAAAGAGAAACAAATATATGGATACGAGGCAGAGCCGAGATGAGAAACTTGTACGAGTGTCTCACTGCTTCTCTGACTAGGAGCTGTTAAAGATATTGGAATTGACCCTGAATAAGCAAGGAATGGGAGACGTTTGTGAAATATTATTGGGAAAAAAAAGTGTATGTGTATTGTCTTGTGTTATTCGCACATCTTACATTATTGGCACATATAATATGCTGCAAACCAGAAGGATGTCTTTGGTTTATAGCCAAGTACACAGATCAGACACAAAATAAAGAAAAAAAAAAGAAAAAACAACTACCTAATATTGTGTAGGTCACCCTTGTGGGGCAGTTTTGACCTTTTGGGATCTCTGGTGGTGTCCTGTGGTGCTCAGGACATTAGCAGTGTGTGTTATAGGGTCAGCATTAAGTGATCTGGCTTGTATCCAGACATTATATGAAAGATCTAACAACATAATGTGGCCACTGTAAACTCACATTTCACTGTAATGTGAGGATAACATCACTCGTCAGTGTAAGTTTTTTATGTTGTTACTGTATTGTGTAGCTGTGTTTTTGCCCACTTAAATCATCACCATGTTAACATTATAATGTGAGCATGTTATCATTTCACTCAAAAACCTTGCTGGACAGTCTCGCTGAGTGTTAGCGAAGCCGTATGCTGTTTGATTCCTTTTGTTTTCTATTACAATTCCTTATTATTTTCCTGCATCGGAAGTGTGGCCAAGCCTCTTAGCTGTCTTAACTCTTTCAAAGTGTCTCTTTAAAGTTTCTCTGATTTCAAATAACCTTAAATGAGACTGGATTTGATCTTGTTTTCATTTTTAGCAGCAAGCCACACGCTTTCCTCATTTGCAACAGGTCTTTAGTAGTACTAGCGCTTATTATAGGCCTTTTGTCCCTCTATTTAAGGATGACCAAAATTGCCTGAAAATCTCAGTCCAAGATTGTTTACATTAAAGTACCAGAATGTGCTATATCTTTGCTAAATGAAACCAGCAACAAAAACAGACACTCGTTCCTATGAAAATGTGTCTGTGTGGGCAAAGTAGCAGTGTGCGAAAGGAAAAAAAGAGGGTGTCGGGTTGTAAGTCACCACATAAATAAGGTGGAGAGAGGGTTGATAACAAGAACCAGCATCTGCCAGGCAGGCAGGCAGTATGTCTCCTCTCTCCACGGTGGACTCTTCGTCTCCTGTGATTTTCTCCAGCTGCTGGCCATGAATACTGGCCTATGCACTCTAGATTAAAGCAAAACACATGTTTTCCTGCAGGCTAGTCTATATATCATCCCCTGATAACCAATGACACACGCTTCTACAAACTGTCTCAGAAAAAATACAAAGCATGGAAAAATACAGATATGAGATGTGTGTTACTCAGCAGATTGATTGTTGCTTCATTTAGGTTGCTATAAATGCGAACAATCGAAATGCCCTTTTTCACAAAATATTGAAATCATAGTATGGAACAAGAGTCTATTTAATTCTCCTGGAACTTGTCATAGTAGATTGAAGAGCTTACAACTCAGTTACTCGAGCCCTTGGTTTATTTAATTTAATTTAAACCTTTATTTAACCAGGCAGACAGATTAAGAACATATTCTTATTTACAGCTGTGGCCTGGGAGGCCTGGGTTATCATGGTTGAGCCATACAAGCAGTGGTTTATGTCTTTTTTTGATCAGGTTGTGCTTTTCTATGTCAGCGTGGCAGGTGGGCTCCAAAATTGACCGCTGGGCACTAATCTCAGTTACATCGAGTGACTGAACTGGACCTCCCAATTTGCTTGTGGTGTTTGCGTCTTTTATGTCACTTTTAGTGTATTTTTTAAAATCAAATAATACATATTGTATTTGCTGATTAGCAGGTATCGCTGACTGTGTGATATGCCTGTACAGACTATACGGATGCTTATTGCAGCCAGTCACACAGGCCGAGAGAACAGTTGGCAGCCAACTATCACTAATGAAATATGGGTGTTCCCTGACTGGTTTGCAAGTAATTTCTGGAGGTTGCTGGCAGTCACTGTGAAATCCAATGCTAAAACCTCATTCACTCGCACCTAAAGACCAGTTAATGACCCCCTGGCAACTGCCAGTCACTAGGAAAAAAAAAAAAAATGCATTCTGCTGAACGTTGCTAGTGTGAAATTGTTGAGACACAAAAGGGTGCTGCCCAGCTTTTGGTTGCTAGCAGGTTACAGACTTGTCTGCAAACACTTGTAAACTACTCTCCAAGTAGTGAAACTGTGAAAAATGTGATGGAAACTGGAAATGGAGGCCGTTTGTCTTAAACGTAAATGTTGTGTTTAACTACAACGACCAACACGTTTCAAAAGGCACGACTTGTATTTTGAAAGTGAGCGTTCCCCCTTTTGCACTTTCAAGTTTCACCACAGCTCAGCGAGTAAATGATGATTGGTTACAGATAAGTATATCTTTCGTGCACACTATGATCATCTGCCGGCAACCAAAGAAGTCACGTCCATCTTTTGCATACAGTTTATGCATATTACTGAGTTGACATGTGCCATCTTTGCCATTACTGGGGGAGGTGGAGGGTTATTTCACAGTTAGATTTTTAAAGAGATTTTGATGATTATGAATGAATTAATAATAATGTTAATATTTTACAATACTATTCACACACACGTCAAAATCCGGCTGTTTTCACTGGCTGGTTATTGGACATTTTTGTGTTTGAGATGAAAGTATATTCAGATGATATTTTCTTCTCTTGCAGAACAAAACAGTTGTTTCACTTTAACTGCTGAAGCATGCAATGCCGTGTGGTTTATCTGTTTTGCATTCAATCATATCAGGAGGAGTTTATTTTTCCTTGATTAAGATTTATGCCATGTCTCTTTTGTAGACAGAACTGAAGGCAAGTATGCCCCTAAAGCTTTCAGCAATTATGTTATATTACATGTCTTACCGTCTAATTTCAAGATTATGTATTTGATTGGAGTAAATTGTTTTCATTTTCACTCATTCATTATATCCTGCTTGGTTGTCATGTTAATTTACAAGCACTTAAAAATAAAAATAGATGTTGTGTTATTCAAACACTGAGTAATTTGACTGTTTCACTTTTTTTTTTTAATTCCATGAACAATATTAGGTTTTTTATTGTGTAAATTAACTGATAATTTATAAAGAATTTGATGCGAACCACAACAACAGATGATACTTAACAGGCACTGAGGGCAGAAAAAATATTCATGTGAAAAATCGACATTCCTCGCTGAATAAAAGTACCCGCTGTCACTATTGCATCAGGGTAGAGGTAAGTATCAGTGGAGCAGAGAAAACAAATTCAGTAATAATTAACTTGGGTCATCTACTCATCTGCTATGGCTCATAAACCTTAGAGAAAATTTCTCCCAGAACTTTTCCAAAGCTTTTAAGTCTCCCACATGAGAGGTGTTTTACACAAACCAAATCCGCTCCTTGTTTCAGTTCATCAACCACTTTGCCAAAGCCAGATCTCTGTCCCTTTCCCTTATTTATGATGTCTGATGTTCTCCGATGAGGATCCTGGAAAAAAAAAAATGGTAAGGATGGTAAAATCCAACAGATTTTCTCTTGTTATTAATACTTTTTAAAAAAATAAACTATTGAGTTTATTTTATATTTTTTTTGGTTATATATTTTCTTATTTTATAACACTTATTGTGCAGTTCAACTTCTCTGGAGAACAAAAAAGAAACCAAAAGTAAAGATCTCCTGTAGTCAGCCATGAAGTCTACATTCACATGGATAATAGACAATGTTCAGAGAGACAATGCGCAGTATAAATGTAATTATTCCACTTATTATGGAGATTTGATTTGTGTCAAAATAAACTGCATTATTTTGAAAGATGCATCTTTTCACATATGAAGGTTGGAAGAATCTGAGAAAGGCTTTTCAGTGAAATCAAGTCCAGTACAACAATATTACTTGTGTGGAATTGACTCATTAAAGTGCTAAGATTACTGTTTTGTGCAGGGTCTTTTTTTTTCCATAAGTAACATGAAGTGTCAGTTTTACTGTACAATTAATCTTAAGTTTCTTTTAATGTAGAAATTTACAATGGTTCCTTTTTCTTTTGTTGCTCCAAAGCTTTACAAAAGTTTCTGTTTCACTTCTCAGGAGTTAGCTTTGTAATAGTGTAGTAATACTGTCCTCTATTGCAGCACTACCTCCTATATAATAAAGGAACATATACAATTATACAGCTTTGAATAAGCTGAACTAGAGTGACAGTAGAGATGACAGCCCTGAAGGTTTTTTTTTTTTTTTTGTCCCATATTTTTATTTTGTTGCAGCTGGCAAAAGTGCCAGCTGCAAAAATTTCTAATTCAAATTTTGAAGAAGCACCTGAGAGCTAAGCAAAGTGAATAAATGTCAGGAAGGCCCAATGAGGAGGAGACTGATACTGGTGAAGCTAAAACTAGCTTATAGTTTGCCTAAAGCTGCCACTCTGAGTTACATTAACATGTTTGCTGCTGGTGATGTGGTGGAGAAGAAGATACCAATGTCAACTCACTCCCTCTGCAGACTCAGTACATTCCAGAGGTAAATGGAGAGAACAATACATACAATATATATCCAACATGTGAAAGAGAAAAGGGGAAGGTTATCGCTTTAATTGTTGCCCCCCTAGGTTGGTCATCTGAGAGGCAACTGGTTTCCTGTGTCAACGTGTGGTGCTGTGGTAAAGAATAGCAAAAAGGCACACACGTTGAGCTATCGTAGCTTCATAACAGGAAGATTTATCCTTCACAAAAGAATCCATAAATATACCTCAGGTATTGCTAAATTGAATATAGATCAATGGCCTTTCACTTTAGTCTCTTTTACAAAACATGGCCATAGTGTTCCGGAGTCATGACAATATGAAAATAACATTTCCACAACTTCACATAACTGCTCAGTAAAGTCTCTTTAAGTCCATGAACACATTCTTTTTAAAGATGAATGCATAACATACTCTTATTCTTAAATCAACTCTTTTAAGGGACTAATAAAACACAGTAACACCTTTGCTTTTAACCATTTCAACTCCTTTTGCAGCATTAAGTGTCTGAATGAAAAGTATTTTTACACACTCTTAAGTATTGTTCCATTTTGTTTATACAAATAATTAACTTGGTTCATAAACACACATATTTAATGCTGGACTGAAAACTATCAGCGATATAAAGTGCAATGTTCCTTTAATGGCACTTTGCTCTCATCCAGAGCCACACATTTGCAGTCGCCATTACTCACTAAGTCACTTTACCATAATGCATTACTAGTTTCAGTATTAAACCTCACAAAGAGTGACTTTTAACTAAACATATTAACC
>VUQJ01033613.1:22787-35146 GCA_015108635.1 Andinoacara biseriatus | reverse complement strand
AAAAAAAAAAAAAAAAAAAAAAAAAAAAATAAAAAAAAAAAAAAAAAAAAAAAAAAAAAAAAAAAAAAAAAAAATCACAGCAAGTTGTGCAATTAATCTTAAGTCAAATGACAGCCCTGCAGATAGGGGGAAAAAAGAAAAGAAAACCTCACCATCCTGCCTGTAAGCCAGAGGGTCTCCCTGTGCTCCAATATCCAGTCCCAGGTCTCCAGTCTATAGAAAAGGGAAGTGAGTGAATGTGGCTGGGTACATTTGCAGTAATGAATGTCTAATTTTCATGTTCCAATGAAACAACACAGAACAAAAATGTTTAAAATAAGAGTGAGGGATATTAATGTTTTCCATGTAAATACAGAAGATAAGTATCCTGCTCAGATTTGGCACCTAGTATGGAGCTCATAGCTTATGTTTAGTTTAGTGTGTCCACATACATCATTCCAGGCCATAGGCTCAGTTCTGAACAAAGAGCTGGTAAGCTCCACAGACAGGCGTTTCTTGTAGTCTTGGGGCTTGTCCTCAGACATGCGGAACAGCACAGCCGCAGCGTAGGTTGCTACAGAAGAATGCACATCAACAACAGTCAGGTAATTCAAACTAGCACTAGCAAAAATATGCACACTTTGTGTTTTGTTCCATGCACACTCACCAACTCCCTCATTACGAGAGTGCAGCAGCTCAGTGAGAGGTGCAGTGGCTCCTTCAGCTTCGATTGCCTCAGCAGCTTCTTTGTCTTGGGCCAGTTCACACAGCACACCTGCTGCCACACGCTGGATATTCTCCACTGGAGAATAAAGCAACTGGAAACAGCACAGAAGGAGGAATATAGTTAAAAATATAAATAAAATAAGAGCCACCAGAGTACAAGTGGTGGACAAAAAGTGCAGGAAGAAAGAATTGAGAGTCTATCGAGAAACTGTTCAAGATTATGTTTCTCAACATGCAACACACAAAACTGAGGGATTATAGGGTTGACAAGTGGTAAAAAAAATACCCGTTACAGCAGTGGGTGTGCAACTATAGGTCTGTAGTAAGATTTGTGGTTTTGTTTGCACCTGGACAAAGAGTGGAATGGTATTAAGCCCTCTGATGACGATTCTGTTGTGCACATCCCGGGCCAAGATGTGCAGAGCTCCTGTGCAGCCTTCCACTATTTCCTCCATACGCACACCCTCCTGTATGATTGAGTTTTTGTGAGATAAGGGAAAAAGACACATTCTTGATGTTCAGATAAAGAAAACATTTAGCTTGGTACACACCACAAACTGCTGCTGGTTGCCTCCCATGCTAGTGCGCCTCTGGGTGTCCTGATGAGCTCTGACAAGCAGCTGCACCAGTCGAGGGATTGCTCCTTGCTCCCGCAGAGCACTGTGGTTGGCTGGGCAGAGAGCCAGGTTGCGAATCAGACCAACTGTAGCCTATAATAGGAGGAATATTTGGCAAATTTAGAGCTGGAATAAATTTTGATCAGTAACCTGTATCTGAAAATATGTAAAAGTAAAAAGAATAATGACCTTGATTAAAGGCCAGTGGGATGGAGGGTGCAGCAATTTGACCACCACAGGCAGGCCATAGTGAAGGCGAACAGCATTCTGGGCCATCTCAGCATCCTGATGGCGGGAAGTCAGATGACGAAGGGCACAGACTGCGGGCTCAGTGATGTCCTCTCTGTCACCAGCTCGAAGTACTGTTCGCACTAAAGCCTCAATGCCACCAACCTAAAATTCAATAGAATATTTTAAAATGCAGTTTACGCACCACAGAAACTGTTACGTCCCCAGGTCAATAGTGTTGTGTGAGTTTTAGACAATTTCCTAGGAGCTGTGTATACACACCTGACAGACCATGAGTTTGTTACTATAGTTGTTGCAGGTCAGGTTGGAGAGGATGCCAGCGGCACACGTTACAACATTGATGTCATCACTGCCCAGCAGCTGGACTAGAGTGCCCAAGAGACCTTCCATTCCCTCCTAGAGAAAACAGAGGACAGGACAGAGGATAAGTGTGATTCTGTTAAGTGAAGGCTCATAATTTCCCTTCTTTGCATGATAAAGATATGTTGTACCTGTTTAGTGGCAGCATCTGAAAGATTCCTCAGAGTCCAGAGGCAGTTCTGGACCAGACGCTGGCTGGGGTCTGTCAGATGAAGCCCCAAGGCCTGCATGCCTCCTACACACAAGGTCAGACAAAAATTCACTGTTACAAGAAGAAAACCAAAACTACAGACAAGACATGTAATAATGCCCCCAGTTTTACTGAAATTATTTATTTATTTATTTTAAACTGGACTTCATACATACCAGCCTCGACAATAGCAGGCTTGTTGCTTGAGCAGACAGAGAGAACCTTCAGCACTCTGCTTGTGGTCCACAGCAGTTTCTCATATGTGAAAGTCCTCATAATGTTGACCAGAGCCTGGGGACCACCGCTGGCCAGAATAATCAGCTAAAATAAAGACAAGTTTATCTTTATACTGGCATACAAACTGCTGGTTGTCTGCCCAGAAAAGTGGTTCAATGCATGCAAGTTAATAAATTAGCCAGAGCTCCAATACCTTGCTTTCCTGATTGCCATATGCCAAAATCTGCAGGCAGTCAGTAGTGATCGCCAGGAACTTGACATTAGTGTTGGACAACAGGGCCACCATCTTCTGCAATCCTCCAGCTAGGCGCACTGCCATTTTTGCCCCTTCCTGGTGCAACAAGAGGTTGTGGAGCGTGGTGATGGCATAGAATAAAACACTGTCCACTGGTGAACTGGGGAGGGGGGAAAAAAAAAAAAAAGTGTGAGGGCATCCCACACATTTATACAGTAAGTCCAAGTTTGTCATACAGTGCATTATGACTCAGCTAAGATGCCTATAACAAGCTGCACTAGGTGCTTACACATTTTGAATCATTTACATATTTTGGTTAACCACAGCTGCAAGATCCCATTTTATGAATAATCAAAAAAAACACACCACACGTAACCAAGTCACTTTCACAGCTGATACAGCCATGCACTTCTACAGCAGTTTTGTCAAGTTCTCAGAATCCTGAAAATTCTTCAGCTAAGTCCAATAAAAGTTTAGCAGTTGGAAATTACTCAGCACAATATGCTTATCTTACCTGGTACTCACTACTACTGTGAAATCATTTGCAAATTAAAGCGGATACTTAAAGAGAGCTGAACAAGAACATGAAAATGTCCCCTGGTCTGTTCTAGTCTCTCATCCAATTTCAATGCAACATTTACATAATTTCAAGTGCAATAAAAGCAGTACAGAAAAAACGCACTGCAAAATTAATGGAAACCTCATGGTCAAAACCATTAAAGCCCTAAAACTTAAAATGGTACCTATATGCAAATTTATTCAGCAGTTGCTTGATCTACAAAAATTTGGCATATCATGTCTTCTCCATGTACTGCCCGATTGTTCACTTAAACCATTAGTAATGTGACTCCAGGAACAAATTCAAACACGTGTGCACCATCCAACAGGCTGCAACTTGCCAGAGATCCAACTGTTTTGGCTGTGTGTTCAGGCTTTTCATGAAGAAATGCAAACACTGAAGAAAGAAAGGAAGGCAGGCAGACATTTCAACTGAGCTGCAGGCCTTTGTCTTTTGAAATCTGTCTGGTTGTGAGACATGGTTGTGAAAAATTATACTACTGCCAACAAAATTTCCAGTTTACATATTTGCTTGCTTATAATCTATATTGATAAGACTTGCAGCAGAACACCATGTACAGACTTACACAGCAGACTGTGAGAAAAGTAGAAGAGGGAAACAAATATGAGTTTTGTTTTTTTTAAAGTTTGACTTTAGATCCCAAATACTAGGTCTACACGAGCATCACAATACTTCATTGCGTTGGTGCCTCTGCTGTATATTGCTTTTGATTAAGAACTCCAGCTTGAAGAAAACAGATGAGCAATAGCAAAGATGTCTTGCAAATAAGTTAAGTGGTAAAGAGTTGAAGTGATACACAAAAACTGCAGGAAAAGCCAGCCTTACAAGCTATAAAGCAGCATTTTGTAGAACATTTGAGACCATCTTCTCTCACATGTAGCAAACAGTACCAGAAATGTCAATTTAGGCAAGGGAGTGAGCAATCTGGAGATCAAGCAGGACACAAGGCACACAACAGCCACTTGCTAGCTGTGAATTTACTAGCCTTTTACCTTTACTTTTGTCACATTGCCACAATTGGACATTAAAGACTTTGTATATGAAAGCCGGTAGATTAATGATTTAACATCTGATGCTACTGCATCAAATATTTGCATTCACACATGCCAGTGTGAAAATGGCTTCAGGCAGGTGCTCTGTATTCTAGTCACCATTATGACAAATAAGTATAGTTTTAATACTCCATATCTTACCCCAGCATCTTGACCAGAGCAGGGATGCCTCCAGACTTGAAAATTGCAAGGAGACCCTCTCGATGGTGGGAAAGGTTGTGTAAAGTGCCAGCAGAACAACGGGCAGTCTCCACATCACCACTGTTTTGCATGGCACGAACAACTGCTGAAACCATTTGTGGTGAACGCATAAGGGCATGGCGTGATGCCTCCTTCTTTGACAACTGGTGCACCATTACAGCTGCTTTATTCACAACAACCTAGGACAGACAATAGTTTTGTTAGTGATGCCACCTGCATCACTACCAACTCACAGGATACCAGAAGTTACTGAGTTGGCATCTGAGTGTATTGAAGTGTTAATTCACTTATTTACACACATACCTGGTCCTCATCGTTAAGAAGTTTAGTGAGCTCAGGGATGGCACGAGTGGCCAGTTCAGCATCGTCTTGATAGTTAATGAGATTAACCACAGCATGTTTTAGCATTTGCGATGGCTCTGCAAGGCGCTGTACAGCCGTTGGATGGGCAGCATCCAGCTGAGTAGGTGGGATCTGGATGCCCTCCTCCAAAGTCTCGGGAAACATAGCAGCACGTACACGCTGGGCCCGGGTCATGGCATATCCTTCAATGTCTGAGAAATGCAAAATGACAATACAATTCCACTATAGAAAAGAAAAAAAAGAGATTTTCTAAGCAGCATGTCAATCACGTACAATCAGAACTACTGTTTTTATTTGATGGTGATTAAACTCATCTTTCAGGTTAGTAATTCATTAGATAGGCCAAAAGTCACTCCTGGTTATTTCTTTAAAAAGACAGAAGCCTTCAAAAAAATTTGTTGCATACTAGTGAATCAAAACATTTTCCCCATCAGTGCCCAACAGTACACACCGCATACCACTAGACCAGCTCAGATCCTCAGGCACTGACACCACAAGACCTCTGAAGGTGCCCTTTGATATCTGATACAAAGACTCCTGGTAATCCTTTAAGTCCTGTAATTTCCAAGTTGTAGTTGAAAGGAATCAGACTTGCCACAGCACAAGCTTGTAGTTGGTACCCTTCCTTGGACCACTGTAGGTACTCACCACAGCTGGTCAGGAAAGCAGCGTAAGCCTAGACATCCCAGTAACACTACACACGCATTTTATCATAATTTGACCCTTCTCAAAACTGTTCATATCTTTACATCTTTTCGTTTTAGCCTACATGTTAATCAGCTATTCAAATGATACCCAGTATATCCCAAACTAAAATGTTTCATTGTTACAAGAGAGTGAACAACAGTTGTGCCATATCAGTATTTCATACCTGTAGCCTCAGGAGTGAAGGGCTGGTTGAACTCCCAGTCATAAAGAGTTGGATCCTCCTCTTCAGCATCCGGGTTCCCCTTGCCACTCAGGGATGGTGCTGTGGTGGTGACGCCAGACTGAATGCCTGAGTCCAGATAGGACTGTTGCTGCCACTGACTCACAGCAGCCTTGCTGTCACCCATTGCCATGTCCAACTCCATCAAATCAGCTGCACAAAGAGGACAAAACAAGTGAGACAAGAAATTATATACTAGGAAAATTAATCTTTACTTCACTCACTTCAAGTATAGTTTTCAAATAAGATCTTTAACCAGCCTTATTTATGGAAATGGGTTGTAGGAAAATAAAGAGGGAAAATTTAAATTGACAAAAATACAATTTTTAACTGAAACTACAAAAAAAAGCTTGTGTTTCTCCGATACTCTAAGGTACTGATCTGATAATGTGAACATTACTCCTCATACCATGAAAGAGAAAACTGGATGAAACAAAATACTAATAATTACTTGTAGTCATGTGCATCCTTTTCCCAAATTTTGCTTTATACTACATTTATATGATAAATTCTTACATAGTTCATGTAGCAAAACTTATGAAAATGAGAAGTTTTCGACACTCACACTGGGTAGCCATTGTTCTTGCCTGCCCTCAGCCCGCACAGCAGATATACCTGTAAAAAGAAATATGTACACTGAGGAAAAACTTCCAACTCACACAACTTTTTGTCTGGCAAAGCCAAAATCAAATCGTCAAGCTCTGGGTTTCTCCAGTGACTGTTCAATATTAAAAGCCACCGTCTTCTCCTCTACCTGAGCCAGTGATCAAGATGCTTGTTTGGCTTGCTAACGTAGCTCCTGAGGGGAAATGCCGAGCCTCCACCTCCAAACGAGTGAGTAAAGAGGTGGGTATTTCCAGGCCAGCACGAACACAATTCACCATTCAGCGGCAAAGAACATCAAAGGCATATTTCTCCCCCTCCCCCTACCACGGCCAAGTTCCGACCTCGCAGCTTGGGTTTCCAATGAGAGAAACTACCCCCCTCCGCCCCGCAATCACTTCTATGACTCCTCCTCTCATGGTGGGTCCAACTACAAGCGTAACAAGCTGGCTAATCAGAACTATACGAAAAAATTAAAAAAGACAATCAAATGTATAGGTCACATCAATCACCTAGTGTATTTTATTGTCATTTAATTTAAGGGCTAGCGTGTATTAGCCACCCTATTAGCTAACAGGTTGGCTATCTTACCTTGAAAGCTCGCTATGCTAGCCTAACGTGCGCAGCTAACCTATCCGCTAGTTAGCTAACATAAACAAACATTGTTTAGGAATCCGGCCACTGGCTAAAAATGCGTATGACCTGTCTTGAGCAGCAGCCAGTATTAATAGCCGTTATTTTACCCTAAATCAATTAATTAATGGAATCCCGACTTTCAAGCACACTCCCATTTTTTAAATTTCTGATTTGATAAGCACCGCTAGCCAGGACGTATGAAAAGTAGTTCCAAGCGCCACCGTACAAAACCTGCTGTGCTGCCAGCCAAATCAGAAAACCCCACCGGAGCCCCCTCCCTAAGCCAAAGATGATTTTTCTTGCTAAACCAAGCACTGACGCACTGTACAGTATTGTATAAAAGCGGTAGTCAGCACAGCGTATTTACCAGAATCGAGCGGCTCCTCCGTGGTTCTTGTCAGGAAAAAAAAATCCCCTTTCTCTTAGCTGAAAATAGGAGAAGGGCTGCTAGGTGAACCACCCGTAGAAGTCCGAACCACACCCGCTGCTGCGTCGCCGAAGATGCCGCTTCCGCCAGTGCAATCAAACATCAAGATGGCGAGCGGAGAAATACAGTATTCTGCCGCACTTGGCAAACTAGGGCCTCAGTTTTAAACAAAGTTTTGGCATCAAAAATCACTATTTTACAGTAATATCCAGGTAGTGGTGATTTCTTATATTAAGACCGTTTGGCCATGTTGGCTCTTAGGAATAATAAGAAGGCAAATGAGAGTTTAAATGTGGAAGCGGCGGTGGGGTAGTGGAGGGGAGGGCGAGGTGCCTTCATTAGACAGGAATGAGGTTCAGCGGATACTAATATGACAGACTCGTTTGATTAACATGCAGCAAATGAAAACGGCACAAACATTTTCCCATAATATGACTCTACATTAATTTACTTAGCTTAATGAATTAAGTCGCAATTTGGCAAACATGGTCGTTGCACTTTACACACCTGTACACAGTTAAACAGGGATTTTACAAATGCTTGGCTGCAGTAGTTAATGGAAGAAGAGGGGGTGGGGACAAAGTAAGCTACACGTTATATAAAATTCCTCCACTAATTACATAAATAAATGGTATGTGAAAACTGTGCATAGATGTCCATAATTTAATTTCCAGGAGGGATTAAGTGATCTTGAACTGGTAAATGGAGTTTAGAAGACTTAAGATCATTTCATATTTTAATTATTGAAACTGTATGAAAATGGCATATGTATGCATTTTGTTTTGAGCAACTGTGTATGTATTTGGAATCTAAAGCCTGTGTATCAGTCTAATAGTCAAACAGCCACTTATGGTTTTAATACATTTGTGTATATGCTTAAGCTTCTTAGAATTCCATAGACAAAAGCATAAATTACAGTTATTTGACTGCAGAGCTCAATTTCACTTATTAAAGATTTATGAAAAGAGAGACGGATGAAATGAAATGAACACTTGCAAAGCAGAGCGGAATGCAGACTATTTGTGCATGTCCATGTGTATGAAGCATGCCACAAGCCAGAAAAGGTCAAAGTCCAAAGTGCTATTGCAAAGCATATGCCCACTGTTGCTACTGCTGTTACTATAGTGACTGGCAGTCCCTATACTACAATTTTAAGTTTCATATTTCTGTAATGTATTTAAAATGATAGAAGTCTGTGGTAAGGCAATAAAAAACATTAATTTGCATGTCTATGAAAGGTGTAAATATTCTCAGAGTGATGCAGCCAGAGCAAATGAATGCATGAGACTGCATTATATTACTTCATCTAGCAATATGAAGTTACATTGATTTCTGTGGCGGCTTTTGGGTTTCCATCATTTTTAACTTTATTGTCTCAGAGTGTGGGGAGAAAAATCAAGGAACTGGCTCAGGCATGCGTCAAAGTAATGATGCAAACACTTCGCACTGCAAGTTATCAAAATGAGAATGTGAACCAGGCATCTTTTGTGTGAAATAGAAATCCACACCCTTTGCACGAATTTATGCGGCATAATGTGCAGTTGATATTCTTTGCGATCTCTAATGCAAACAGGTTTAAGGGCTTAATAATGACAAAGTCTAGCATTTTATGTTAACAGTGGGACAAATGATTCAAATTATTTTCTACTTTCATCTGCCTAACCAGTTTAGGGTCACGGTGGGGCTTGAGCCTATACCAGCTGTCATGAGGTAAAAGGCAGAGTATACCCTGGATAGATCACCTGTCTATCATGGGGCTAAAAAAGACAACCATTCACACCTATGACCAATTTAGAATTGGCAATTAACCTAAGCCCTTCTCCACGGATTGCCATGTTATTATTTTGTAGGGGGTTCCAGGGGCCATGTTGTCTGGGGGCTTTGGCCCCTGGTAGGGTCTCCAAAGGCAAATTGGTCCTGGGCGAGGGGCCAGATGAAGAGCAATTCAGACGACCCTTCTGAGAGAAAGATCAAGGGAACAGTTTACCCTGCTAAGGATAGGGTTACCGGGCCCCATCCAGGAGCCAGGCCTGGGGATGGTGTTCAAGGGACAGCGCCTGGTAGTCGGTCCTTAGCTCAAGGGGGCCGGAGAGACTTCACTGCTTGTGTGGGTGACAATAGTGAGACCTGGAGCGGCATGATTGGGAAGAATGACCTACCTGATCTGAACTCGAGTGGTGTTCTGTTATTGGACTTCTGTGCAGTTTGTCCATAACGAACACCATGTTCAAATATAAAGATGAAAATGACTTTTGGCGATTCTGGGAATCCACCAGGCAACTCAGGAGAGGAAAGAGGCGCTCTTCTCATACAGTGTATAGTGCAGGTGGGGTGCTGCTGACTTTGACTGAGGATATAATCGGGCCTCCTTAACCTACTGACACGTCATCTGTAGAGGAAGAAGAGTCTGAGGGGGATGACTCCCTAATCACTGGGGGTGAGGTCAGTGAGGAAGTTAAATAACTCCTTGGATGCAGAGCCCAAGGAGTTGTGGGGTGGATGAGATTTGCCCTGAGTTACTGAAGGCTCTGAATGCTGTAGGGCTGTCTTGATTGGCACGCCTTGGCAATGTCAAGTGGAGATCTCAGGTGGCACCTCTGGATTGGTAGGCTGCGGTGGTGGTTCCCATCTTCAAGAAGGAGGACAGGTGGGTGTGCTTCAACTATAGGGGATCATACTCCTCAGCCTCCCCAGAAAGGTCTATGACCGGGTGCTGGAAAGGAGAGTTTGTCCATTAGTCAAACCTCAAATTCAGGAGGAACAATCAGGTTTTCATCCTTGTCGTCGAACCCTGGACCAGCTCTTTCTCTTTTCAAGGATATTCAATAGAGGGCGGGAGTTTCCCCATCCAGTCTACATGTGTTTTGTGGACTTGGAGAAGACATTCAATAAGGGCCTGTTGTTCCAGGCCATTCAGTCCTTGTACAACTGCAGCAAGAGCTTGATCTGCATTGCTGGCAATAAGACACTTCCAGGACTGCCCTTTGTCACAGATTCTGTTCATAATTTTTATGGACAGAATTTCTAGACGTAGCCAAGTGGTGGCAAGCTTCCGCCTTGGTGATCTCAGAATCTCATCTCTGCTTTTTGCAGATGATGTAGTCCTGTTGGCTTCATCAAGTGGTGGCCTCCAGCTCACACTGGAGCAATTTGTAGCCGAATGTAAAACGGTGGGTATAAGAATTAGCACCTCCAAGTCTGAGGTCATGGTTCTCAGTCGGAAAAGGGTGTCCACTCTGGGTCAGGGACGAGTTGTTGCCCCAAGTGGAGGAGTTTAAGTAGTTAAGTTTAAGTAGGGGTTTTGCTCACAAGTTGGAGGGGAGCAGGAGATTGACAGACGGATTGGGGGGGTGCTGCTGCGACGATGTGGACACTGTATCGGTCCATTGTGGTGAAGGGAGAGCTGTGGTAAAACCAATTGTTCTGTGTCCCTATCCTCACCTATGTTCACGAGCTTTAGGTAGTGACCGAAAGAACAAGACTGCAGATACAAGCACTGGAAATGAGCGTTCTCCGAAGGGTGGCTGGTCTCTCCCTTAGAAACGGGATGAAGAGTGCAGTAATTTGAGAGGGGCTCAGAGCTGCTTCTCTTCCACATTGAAAGGAGCCAGTTGAGATGGTTCAGGTATCAGATTAGGATGTCTCCTTGGTGAGGTATTCTGGGCATGCCCCACAAGGAGGCGGCCTTGAGGTAGACCCAGGACTCGCTGGAGAGATTACATCTGTCGGCTGGCCTGGGAACGCCTTGGTGTTACCCTGGATAAGCTGGAGGTGGTGGCTGGTAAGAGGGAGGTCTGGGTTTGTCTGCTTTGGCAGCCCCCCCAACCCAGCCCCAGATAAACTTTAATAAAATGTTACTTTGTGATCCCATATTTCACGCTGTACCCTTTTCTTTCCATCTGAGGAAGAGCATTGTGCTCAAAACAGTACCTGAAACACTATGCAGTTCTTAGAGTTCATCTAATTATATTTTGCATCTGCCAAAGGCTACAACCAATATTTGCAATCTTCAAAATAAAGGATAATCCAACATTCAAAAACTTGTCCAAGGTCACTGCAGCAACTGGGGGTGGGCTCAAGCTAAGCTAGCTAACTCAAGAAACCTCATCTGTAAGCAGAATTTGTCCATTATAAAAAAATTATCAAGTATAAATTTTTTATCCAGGGTGAGGAATAGAGGTACTAAAAAAACAAAACAAAACAGAAGCAGGGTGGATGAATCCGAATAAATACACCTTTTATTTGACTGATTGACAGATCTGATTATACAAACGCCAACACAGAGCTCTGAAATAACAGGACCAATCAGCAAGACAATGACTGTACATTCTTGTTGTGACGCTCCCAGGTTCAGACCCCCCCGCCCCCCCAAAGCACCCCCTGTCAGCAGTAACTATGAAACTTAATCGCTAGTGTTTCTTTCTGTACAAGTAAAGCTCAGCTACCCACCCACCCCCTAAAACCTTCCCTTTTCAGTGTATAGTCTGTTACCTACAAGTCTGAACTGTACCTCAAGGGGCAGTTTGGCCAATTGTAGGGTACCACGACAGAAGAGCTTAAGTATCAAGTTTGACGTTTGGTTTGTGCAGTGATGCAGACTTTGCTGCTGTAATTAGAGTTTGTACTGTTTTAAGAGTTTCTAATGAGTTTCTCGTTTAAGAGCATGGTAATGTTTGTTACCATTTGGTTGAAATGCAAACAGCCAAGAATCTCTCAACAAGACGGTTCTATATGCCTCACACTCGCACACATGCGCGCGCCCACACACACACACACACACAATTTTTTCCCCCTTCATCTTAAAAATCCTCTTGCAGTTTTTATGTCAGGCATTTTTCTTTTTCTTGTTCTAAACGTCTTCATCTGGCCAAGTGTGACTTGACTTGCCCCGCATACATTAAACACATGAACGCACACAATCATCCCTATTTCAGCTAAGTGCAGTTTCATCAACATGCACCCTCAGCATTTCCTAC
>VUQJ01033594.1:25053-35561 GCA_015108635.1 Andinoacara biseriatus | reverse complement strand
ATTTGTTGGCAAAGGGCTGCTTCTCTCACTTTAATCCTTATTTACCAAGGAAAGGCTTGTTTATCCTTGCTCTTTTCAGGGCTTTCACTTAAAAGTATCCATAGATGGAGAGCTGGCATTCAACCGTGAGTCAGCTGATGGATAGAGACATTTAAATTATTGCTGAGTGTATGAGGGCTTTTTGTGATGTGCGCCACAGCGTGTGTTGTGAACTTTGACCTTGAAGACTTTTCCAGCAACAATCTGAATGACAGGCTCTCCAAGTTTCTTTTTCACCAAATGTAAAAAAAAAAATACATTACATGTATTACATTTAATTTTTAGCACCCCACTGAATATTAAACACATTACTTTGTAGAGCCAAACTTGTTATTTGGACAAATTAGTAGACGTTTTAATAATCAAGTCATTTTTAATATATTTTTTTTAATTTATTGCAGACTTGCGTCACTGCAAACCCACTTGTGGAAATTGTGATAAGTTGTATTTTTCCTGATGTTTTAATGACTGAACAGTTAATCAGCTGATTGGGCTTATCATCATCATCTGGTAAGTTAGCCACAGCTCTATTGTTTTTATTGCAGGAATTAATGAGCAGCACAGTAATGACAGTGATTACTGCCTGTGTCTGATGATCGTTGTTTATTCAAGGCAGTGAGGCTGACAGAAAACTAAAGTGAAGAGAAGAAACCACCGTCTTATATCATGCACACATTCCTTTGATTTTGAGTGAAAATGTGTAGACGTCATTCGACTGTAAGGAAGCAATGTGGCGCATTTATCTTTAGCAATTCAGCAATTCCATTATGCTTTCTAATCACTTTGCTAATTGTGTCTTTCCATTAGGTAACTTGCCAAAACCTAAAAGTGGAAAGGTGTCACACTGGTGACTATCCTGGTAACCCAGGCTTTCTGCTTCAGGCTCTGTGTGCACTTCCATAAAAAGGGGCGTCTGACATGTCATTTGACTTTTTCGTCCACACAAAGTGGATCATTTGAGCACCGCCGAGTCCAATCAAAGTGCATCACAAGACATTGCGACGAGATAAAAGAAACAGTGTTGTGTATAGGAATACTGGCAGCACAAGGAGATTAAAAGTGAGAGATAAAGAAAATGACAAATAAAAATCTGGTAAATTGAAAGCAAATATAAAATAATTACTGATAGGTTCAGATCATTTTATTAAAACAAGGAACAAATGCACAACTCAAATACTTGCAAGGGAAGAAACTCGTTCTCTGAGTCACCAGAAACAAAGAGGAGGTCTTCCTCCAACAGCTGCCTGATCACAGCTTTTATACCAACATACATACAATGGAAGTCACATGACTGGTGTTTCCGCCCAGTTACAACTTTAAGCAGTACTTTTCCAGTATACCCTATGTGAGTTCACACAACCTAGATGTCTGCGCTTCCATTTACATATGTGTGTGAGGTGTTAGGAGGTGTCCTTTGTTTTAGGAATTTCTCTGTGTGTGTGTGTGTGTGTGTCTGTGGGGGATGTGAACAAGACTACAGTTCCTTCGACAGCTCCTTTTAAAAGTTTCACAAACACACCCCCATCAGAATAAAAGAACTTATGAAAACATAAGATATGATAACTCATAGGAAACCAAACTATAAGTTCACGTAATACTTCCAACAATTACAGTAAAAATTATCGCAAGGAAAAGATGATAAAACAATTATAAAGGGTAACATAGAACTCAAAGTAGAGCCACAGAAAAGGCCCACTTATGAAAATGTGTTTTTAGGAGGGATTTAAAAGACGATGGTGAGCTCGCCAGTCTCAGTCCTTAGGAAGATCGTTCCAAAGAGTGGGTGCACTGATAGGAAAAGCATGATCACTCTCGGTTCTCTGCTGAGAACTATGGGATAGCCAGCACAGCCTTGGCTGAGGAACGTAGGTTAGGACCAAGCACATGCTGTGTTGGGGGATCTTTGAGTCCAGAGCGGGCCTTAAAACTCAGTCTTAAAATGAATTCTAAAATTGATGGGTAACATTGATGAGTGCATCCTCTCGTTTTTTCACAAGTCAGTAAGAAATCTGGCTTGTGCATTTTGGAGAACCAGTGTAACTGATCACCTTTTTATCCTCCCACACAAAATAAAGCAGGAGGATATTGTCATCACACCACCCGTCTGTCTGTCCATCCGTAAGATTTTGCCTTTCTGCCCTATAGACAGACTTACTGCCCTAATGTTCTTCAGGATCAATAAAGTGTCTTATTTACTGATTTTTGACATTACCCTACTACAAGATGTCCCTGGTGGAATGATGCCTCGTTCATTCAATGATGACTGATTCATTCATTGCATTTTGTTTTTTAGTCCTCATAAAGAATTGTTTTCACTGTCCTTAACCACAAAGCACATATACCACGTTCTGCCATAGTCCAGACACCTTCAAGAAGCGAGTCAGCAAGAACACGTTCTTCGTGCTGGTTCGTGTGGTCGATGAGCTGTGGTGAGTAGTGACATGCTCTTTTATTACCTTTTGATGGTTTTATTAGTGGATATGGGAACTGTTACCTAAAAGCCAGAGGACCTGGGTTTTAAATTCACATAAAACAAGATCTAACAAGTTACCCAGCTGACAGTCTGTTGGATTATAGTTATTGGAATGCTTTTAATAATTTCTTTTCATCCTTCTGTGTTTTCCAGCCTGGTAGAACTGACCGAGGACATTTTGAAACAGCTCATGGACCTGGTGTTCACACTAGTGTGTAATGGCGAACTCAGTCTCGCCCGTGTGCTCCGCAAGAATATCCTGGATAAGGTGGAGCAAAAGAAGCTGCTGCGTTACACTAACTCACTCAAGCCCCTCGCAGCACGAGGGGTCTCTGCAAGGTACTGTGGGAGTTAGAAGTCAGCTCATTTTGAGGCTTGAATGGGATGGGTTTAAAGGAAAATGCAGTGCTTCTGTTAAGCTGTTCTTATAGCTCTGTACCTTTAAGGATAACAAACAGGGTTGGATTGAGTGCCTGGCAGACTTGCAATCAGAAACCACAAGACTGCAGGCATAGAATTGAAACCAATATAATGATTCCCAGATGATATAATGCCTGCAGTTAAATGTTTGGGGAGTAAAGCATTGTGTACTTAGACATGTCGTAATGTCAGAATCCATGTTAACTTCATTAAGCAACTATTTTCCTCTACAAAGATCGCTTCATGAAATTGTTTCTCTGTACAAATTAACAATGACTTGACCAGTTGTGTGACTTCATTGTTTTGAGGCAATATAAGAAATGGATAGTGACTTGAATGAAGGTGAAGATGATCAGGCAAACGGATCGTAATGGGCAATGGAAGGTAGCAGCATTGACAGCCTGGCGGAGGATAAGTGGATGTGAGCTAGCATTAAGTAAAGAGGGGAAGTGAGAAGAGGAGTGAACCCGGGTGTGGAAGATCAGGGAAACAAAAAAAAAACATCTGAAAACAGTGTGCGCTGTTGTTCTGTGGTTTCTGGATTAAAGATGTGCCCCTGAAGCTTGTGAAAGCTTGTGCAACATTTTTTTTTCACTCATTTGGCAGCTACATCAAAAGGTTTACCCAATCGGCAGCTATGTGTGTATAAGCTCAGCTATATTAAAAAAGGCAGTTTGTGGCTCAGCTGTGCACCACAACAGGGTGTTCAGAGCGCCGTAGTTTCTCTTTAAATAAGTGTTTTGCAATGAGCTGAAGCATAGACTGTGTATAAGAGAGGGACATAGCCACCGTGACATCACCCATTGGTTCTGGACTCTGCAGTGACCCTCAGCCTCAGCCTGAGGCAGACTCGAACCCAGACCCCTGCAGCAGCTTTTTGCATATTGGTCTCCCACTTATCCGGCACCCACTTTGTCCATCTTTTATACTAGAACCACAATTTTGGCACTTCTGCGTTGTGTATTTGCCATCCTGTCAAGTAACATTATCCGGCACTCTAATTGGCAGCCACTTGAGTCGTACCCGTGAAGTTGAGGAAAGTTTAATTTAGTAGCACTGTTGGTCGCTTCCTGTGTGGACAACCCAAAAAAAAATAACGATGGGCGTAAACGTGCAACATAAAATGTGACAACCAAACCTTCAATTCACACATTTTCATGATTTATTGAGCTTCAAGACAGATGGGGAAGTGGGAGAAATTTTTTTCTGGGGATTTGAGTTCCCGCCTAATGATTTGTGTTTTGTTTTGTTTTTCAGGCCTGGAACGCTTCACGACTTTCGCAGTCACGAGATCGCTGATCAGCTCACGCTTCTTGATGCTGAACTTTTTTATAAAATTGAGGTACAGTGTTGATCTCCTCACTTATTTGTCAATTTTTTTTTGCAGTTTGACACATAATCAATGCTAACTTTGCACTCTACTCTCCTTTTCTTGCTTTCCTTCAGATTCCCGAAGTTCTACTTTGGGCCAAGGAGCAAAATGAGGAGAAGAGTCCGAACCTGACTCAGTTCACAGAGCACTTTAACAACATGAGCTATTGGTAAGACAAAAACTAAACCTCATCAAATACTGCAATACTCAGCTCAACATTTCCTCCACTGTGATTGAAAATTGTGGCTCTCCTCTCATACAATCTCTCCTCAGTAAATGCTAACACCCCTCTGTTTCTCCAATAGGGTTCGCTCTTTGATCATTCAGCAAGAGAAAGCCCAGGACAGAGAGAAGCTGCTTCTCAAGTTCATTAAGATAATGAAGGTTGGCTTGGTCTTAAAAACTCAACCTTCAGGAGTTTTCCCGTCGCAGCATTTAATAGTGATATTTATTTTTATTACAGCACTTAAGAAAGTTGAATAACTTCAACTCCTACTTGGCAATACTATCTGCTTTGGACTCGGCCCCCATCAGGAGGTTGGAGTGGCAGAAACAGACCTCGGAGGTGAGAGGACTGCACATTTAGGAAAAGAAATTAAAAAAAATCTCCTTAGGTATCATGAGCGTTATTTGATAAACTTCTTCTAATCTTCTCTCTCAGGGATTGGAGGAGTATTGCACGCTGATTGATAGCTCCTCCTCCTTCAGGGCGTACAGAGCTGCACTGGCTGAAGTGGAGCCCCCGTGCATCCCGTACTTGTGAGTAAATGTGCTTTTTGAATGAGTCGTGCTCATCCACGACTCATTCATTTATTTGTTTTTCTTTTCCTCGCAGGGGTCTCATCCTCCAGGACCTGACCTTCGTCCACCTGGGGAACCCTGACCTGATTGACGGGAAGGTCAATTTCTCTAAACGCTGGCAGCAGTTCAACATTCTGGACAGCATGCGGCGCTTCCAGCAAGTGTAAGTCCACAAGAATAAACGGGAATTAATAGGAAGCCACTCAGACATCAACACATCAATCACAGCAGTAAATGTCAACATCGTTTACCACTGGCAGGAAGTCTAATGCATTCCTGCTTTGTTTTCCATTAAATTTTAATACCATAAAACATTGCTGTCATCTCCACATGGACTGTTTGGTTTTCTCAGTAATGAATTGCCTCTTCTCATCTTCAGGCATTATGAGCTGAAGCGCAACGAAGACATCGTCTCTTTCTTCAATGACTTCAGCGATCACCTGGCGGAGGAGGCCCTGTGGGAGCTGTCGCTGAAGATAAAGCCCAGAAACATCGCGAGACGCAAGACTGACCGCGAGGAGAAGACCTAGGGCCTGTGGGGCCTCCGACACTGACCTCCAACTGTGCTTCATGACACTAACTCCACTTTACTACAGACTGAAAGAGAGACAAGCGGAAGCTAATGGGAGACTCACTGTGGGGGATCCAGAACAAACTACAGACAACTGAAGCGTCGTCGAGGTTTACAAAGAGCTCTGCTGCTCTGGGAGATTATAATTGGGATTACTTTGGCTCCGGCATTTAGATGGGGAGAGAATCTGTGACTTAGACGAGAGGTAGCCTGGTGCCAAGGAGGTGAAGAATCAGAATGGACAGGGAGACACTACGAAAATGACCAAAGTCTGCTCCCTGGACTTTCTGTTTTAGAGTGGAGCTGCTGCGTGTGTGTGTGTGTGCGTGTGCGCGAGATTGAGCTGAATGGTCCATTACTCTCAAGTCACTCCTTCCTCTTCCTCATGTATGTGCCATTTATTGGTCATCTTCTGCAGCCCTCTCCCTGACTCAAGAGTCCCCCTCAAACAGCAGAACCTCAAAAGCAACAGGCCACAAACTGTGACGTCTACGGGCAGTCTGCAAACCCGAGCGTCTGCTGTGGGCGTGAGGGGGATTTGGACTCGAAAACAAGGATGGCCATTATAGACTGGAACCTGTTTTGCAACATTTTTGTGTAAGAATCATGTATGGTTATGAAATGTATTATATACAGTGCTCCTTTTGTTCTTAAAAAGGATGTTTATGCTTATGAGAAGACCTTAGCTTCTCCCAAGTGCCATACATGTGCACTAAAAAAAACAAAAGAAATAGAGCAAAGCAAAAACACAAAAAGAGAAATAACTAAAGATGCTGTGATCTATGTATGTCATTCTGAATCATTGAGTGCCGTGTTCAAGTGTAGAGAACCATCAGGCAATCACAATCATGTCCCAGTCACGTCGGTATGTGAAAGAGTGCTCGTGTGTGACCGAAGTCCTCTGTGACTTGTGTGTCTGTCGTTTCAAAATGTGCTGTAGTAAATCATTTTAATTCCTTTTTGGGGATAATGGTCAAAACCAACACATCACACTGTGCTCTCAAACTCCAATAAAAACAGCTCTTTCTATACACACTGCGTTGGTCACAAGCTCTCCCCCTTCCCACCTTTCTTAAATCAATCGACACTTAAAGTGTCACAATTTCCATTTATTGTACAGAAATGGTGAGTGAAAATAAACAAATTAAGGCATAGATTCTGTATTAAATAATGAAAAAGAAGTAGTCAATATGAAACTCAGTGAAACACATCTGGCTCTGGTTTGATTTCAAAGATAAAAGTACAAGACACCTGTATTAATAACATTTAAAGATGTTAATCTGAAAGCAACAAAGTGTCAGATTAACAGTAAGGTCACTCCAAGTGCAAAAGCATGTCTATATATCAGCATCTACTATACATAAATGCTTCCTATCCTCAACAATAAGACCATCAGTCTTAGAATTAGGTCACATGACTCTACTTAACACTGAAAATAAAGCAAACCATCATGGAAGACTGCTCATTAAAAAAAAAAAGACTTATTCAAGCGCCTGGTAATGCACCAATAATTACAGTTGAATGGGAAAGACGTTGCAACATGTGATTATGGGTAATATTTTAAAATAATGCAGAGTGTGTCTGACTCACTCTGCAAAAGGGAAATAAAAATTCTGTAGCAGCAATTCCAGCTCAAAGCCTATAATATTCAAATCCGGGGTGCATTCATGCCGTCTCAGTGAGGCCGACTGCTGGGTTCCAGCAGGACCCTCTTTCCTGGAGGGTTAGCAGATCCATTCTGCAGGTCACCCTGGTCAGAAATGACCCGTTTAAAAGCACGACCTTGGTTATTCATGGATCCTCGCTGCCATTTGCAGATGTCACCATTCAGAATATCTTGGATGTGCTGTACAATGAGGTTAATGGCCACTAAAGGAAATAAGGAAAGGGAAAAAAAACCTGTTATTTATGCATTTATTCACATGTATTTATTTTTAAGAAAAAGCACTCACCCATATTGTCGACCCCTCTTGGAATGATCACATCGGCATACTTCTTAGTCTGGAAATAACAGACAGATTTAACTCGATTATTTCTCTTTAACAGATTAGGATGCTGAAAAATAAAATAAGGACTGACCACCATACTTACAGGCAAACAAAACTCTTCAAAAGCCGGCTTGACAAATGTTGTATACTGACTGAGAATCTGCTCCAGGTCTCTCCCTCTGTTCATGTCTCGTAGAACTACAAGAAAAAGAAGAAGGAAGGGAAAAAAAATGTGGTCAAACAGCGGATACACTGTGGCATCAGCTGTGAAAATGTGATGCAGCACACAGAAAGCCAGAGACCGAGAACCCAGGCCGCTCACAAAAACAGCCAAGTGATGACGCACACAAGAACAACCAGACTTTCCGATACTTACAGTGTTTGTCATATTAAATTCACTGTAATACCTCCTAAAACTGCTGTACAGCGCAAAAATGGTGAGCCACCTTTTGTTGGGTTTTTTTGGGCCCAGAGAAAAACTTTGAAAGACCTTCAGAAAGCCTGGAGAACTACTGCTGCTCAAGCCCATTTTAGATCATTACAAAGAGTTTGGCTGAGGGGCTGCACAAGACTTTTGCACAGTCCTGTAAGACCATAAATGCAGTTTACTGAACAGTTTCTAATGCACAAACTACAAATAATTCACTATTTTGCCCCAAATCCTTGTCCAGCAAATCTCTGCTATGAGGGGTAAATGCCCACCAAGTTCAGCCACAAACTCCCAGGAGTATGTGGATTACAAAGATGCTACAAGTGAGTATCTATTTGCATTGTTACTTAAGAGCAACAGAAACAGATTGACATTTTCAAATTAAAAATTCATAGAAATAGATTAAAAAAAAGCTGTATTTTTACATGTTAATCTGGAAGTCTTTTAATTTAAGGAACGTGAAGGCCTGGTTTTCACATGCTGCATCGTCACAAATGTGTGTAAAAGGAGACCTCGATACCTCTGCGAGACAGTCTGACGTCTGAATCAGTGTCCACAAAGAGCTTCATGTGAAACATGTCGCGCACTTTCTGCGGGTAGAAAACGAGGATCCCCTCAAAGAGGACCACGTCTGCCGGATAAACTGTGATCCTGTCTTCCAACCTATTAACACAAAAAGAGGTGAGGACAGAGAACTTTTGTTTTTTGTTTTTTAATCAGAGCTTAGAAATATAAAAAGCTTCCTTCTCACCTGGAATGGGTGACAAAGTCGTATGTTGGCACTTCAACTACCCTCCCCTCCACAATGTCCTTCAGCGTTTGGTACATTAACTCAGTGTCGAATGCCTCTGCAAGATATTAAACAGAAACCGTAGCATCATGTGTCTAAATCACTGTATAGAGCAGCCAGTATCTGAAGCCAAAACATGACTAAATATGTGAAGTACATAATATGATGCATGTACGGAGCATAATTTTCACAAAGCCTATCTACACCACTATCCAGTAAACCCACATTTGTTAACACAAGCAGCCTTAATTAAAGCACTGGTTCCAGTCCACATGTTGTCCTTTTCTGAGAAACAGCAACTCAAACTCTTCAGTCAAATAAAATCTAAACACCACGTCACAGTATGTCAGGATTGTCACGTGTCATCTAATGGTTTTGGGGGTTTTTTGTTCCTGATTTTGTTGTCTTTTTAAAGCAGTTTTGCATTTACTACAGAAGTTAAATAATATGGCAACAAATATGTCTTAACCTTTTTAATCATTAATACCACCCTTATAGCAGCATAACAAGATAAATTATTATGTAATACTGGTGGGTCATTAACTCTTACATGCATACCTCTATTAGACTGACCTCACAAACATACTGATGTTTGACAGGAAACAGTGACACTTGTAGCATGAGCCTACCTGGGTGATCAAAGTTGTACTGGCCTTTAAGTGCTTTGGCTTTCTGATCTGGAGTCAGGACCCTGTAGAAGCTGTCCTGGCTTATGATTGCCACCTTCCTCTGGCGGTGGTCCACCTTGTTCTGACCTAGGAGCTCCATGATCTTGGCGCAAACTGTAGACTGTGGCCGGGGGAAAAAATAAACAAATATTATATATATATTTATATATATATAAAACTCATCTATTAATATCGTCTCTGATCGGGTCAAAGTACAAAATTAAATTCTGTTAGTGGTGATGTCCTGAGCAACAGGGGAGCAGTACTGAAGCTTTGCATCAACGACCTCAATGTTTATCAGCTGACTGGTTTTCAGTTTTATTACAGCGGCTAGTTAGCAGGACAACCGTCTTTGGCGCTACAAATATAGCAACATTAACACATCACACATCTAGAGTAATATCATGAGTAATATCCGTATTCCCTGTGCAAATGGGCGCGCTATTTGTTTTAGCGGTTTGACGAATACTAGGGTTACCATACTAAGCAAAGCTAGCCGGGTGCTAAGCCACATTACAACAAGGCGTAATAACAGACCTTGCCGCTGGCCGTTCCTCCGCTGACCCCGATGAGGAATGGCCGATGTCGCGGCCTGTCCGCCTCGTCTTGGGCTCTTACAGCGTCCATTGCAGTCAATTCAAGAGACTGCAAAATATAGCTAGCTTACTTGAGAACGACCTGTCATACACATACACTGTATTTGTATGTACGAAACAATGCGAGATCTCGCGAGATGTGTCGCTCCCAACGGTATCTACACAGGGCAATTTGGAGGGGAGTTGGTTTGTTTTTGTTTTTTTTTAACATTAAAGGTCGGGGTGGTTAGAAAACGTTAGTATAAATAATTATAAACTATTCTTCCTTCAACTGCAGTTTTCAGAGCTTATCACGCACAGCAAAATGCATCATAATTAAAAAAAAAAAAAACAAAATCAATTAGAAAAAAAAATTTTTTT
>VUQJ01033588.1:5109-16711 GCA_015108635.1 Andinoacara biseriatus | reverse complement strand
CCAAGCTCTCACTGCGGTTGTACAGAGACTGAATGGCTCGCAACAATGGGCCAGACACCCCGTACTCCCGCAGGACCTCTCACAGGATACCCCGAGGGACACGGTAGCAGTGCCCCAGATCTCCACGCGATGTTGCAGAGGCGTGTCAACCAAGACAGCCCTACAACATCCAGAGCCTTCAGGAACTCAGGGCAAATCTCATCCACCCCAGGCTCTGCCACCAAGGAGTTGCTTAACCACCTCAGTGACTTCACCCCCGGTGATGGGCAAGTCATCCCCTTCGTCCCCAGACTCTGCTTCCACTACAGAAGGCGTGTAAGTGGGATCAAGGAGGTCCTCGAAGTATTCCTTCCATCGTCCGACTATAGCCTCAGATTAAGTCAGCAGCGCACCACCCGCAGTAGCCATGGGGGGAAAGCAGTGTGTCTTGATAGCCAAGGATCAGTCCACCAGGGCCTCTGCCCCTGGCCACCGCCCAAAACACATTGCACCCGACCCCTACGACGCCTCCTGCAGGTGGTGTGCCTACAGGAGGGCAGGCCCATGTAACCTCTTCAGGCTGCGCCAGGCCAGGGACCATGGGCTAATGCCCAGCCACCAGATGCTCTCCCTCGAGCTCCCTCCCCAGGCCTGGCTCCAGGGTGGGGCCCCGGTAACCCTATCCCGGGCAGGGTACACTGTTCCCTTGTTGTTGCAGACATAGGGGTCTTCTGAACTGCTCTTTGTCTGGACCCTCTCCCAGGACCAATTTTCCATGGGAGACCCTACTAGGGGGACAAGCCCCCGGACAACATAGCTCCTGGAATCACTGGGACACACAAACCCCTCCACCATGATAAGGTGGCAATTCACGGAGGAGAGAAATTCTTGCAGTTTAACTAATTGTATGTACCATCTGGCTTCATGGATAGATAAAATTGGGTATCATCTGCATAGCAATGAAAACCTCTGCTGTGTCTTCTAATAATACTGCCTAAGGAAAGCATGTAATGTAAATAGAATTGGTCCTAGCATGGAACCCTGTGGAACTCCATAATTAACCTTAGCGTGTGAAGAAGACTCCCCATTTACATGAACAAATTGGATTCTATTAGATAGATATGATTCAAACAACTGCAGCACAGTACCTTTAATACCTATGGCATGCTCTAATCTCTCTAATCTCTCATTTGTAACCTTCACTTATGCTGCTTCTGTACTGTGATAAATTCTGAAATCTGACTGAAACTCTTCAAATAACCCATTCCTTTGCAGATGATCAGTTAGCTCTTTTACAACTACTCTTTCAAGAATTTTTGAAAAGGAAGGTTGGGCATTGCCTATAATTGGCGAAGGCAGCTGGGTCAAGTGATGACTTTTTAAGTAATAGTTTAATTACTGCCACGTTAATATAGGGCATTAATAGAGATGGATTGATCATATTTAAGATCAAAATGTTAATGGTAGGACTTCTTTGAGCAGTCTTGTAGGAATGGGGTCCAAAAGGCACATTGATGATTTGGAGGAAACAAACTATTGAAGTTAGAGAGACAGAGTCTAAATATATATCAGTAGTATTAAGAGTAGCTGTACATAATGATACATCAATGGTTATGAATATTTTTCTCTTAGTGTTAAATTTTGGTGGGCGGGTCTTCCCACACCCCGGTTTTATGCACCCTGCTTGGGGTAGACATATCTTTCTTGTTCTCTTTTTCTATTTATTTCTTTTTTTCCTTCTATTTCTCCTTCTTTCCCTACTTCCTGCCTGTCAGATCTGGCAAGAATAAATAAAATAAAAATTCAAAAATTAACAAGAATAGCCTATAGACAACTTATAGAGCTCTTCTTGTAAAGTAAACATGTTTGGTACAACAGTGCATTCAGATCATTATTCTGATTGCAAAACTGCCAGACATGACAGGCCTTAAAAAAAAAATTTAAGAAAAGGAATACTTGGCTCAACAGAGCTCTGTCACTTTTTCTCAGCCTGGCTACAGTGCTGAAAAGAAACCTGGGGTTTTTCTTATTTTCTTCAATCACTTATGAATAGTAAGATGTCCTATCTTTAAGGAGGCCTTTTTTTATTATAGAGCAACAAATTCTTTTTCCAGGTTAAATTAAGATCTTCTAAATTAGTGAGACACCATTTCATCTGCAGCTTACGGGTTATCTGCTTTAAGCAGCGCATTTATGAGTTACACCAGGGATTCAAGCACTTCTGATTTGAGACTTTATTTTACAGAGGAGCAACAGTATCCAGAGTTGTACACAGTAAGGATGTAACTATATTAATGAGATAATAGACCTCTGTGGGAGTAGAGTTTAGGTAGTTGCTCTGCACTCTAGTGGCACATGGCATTGAAGAAGATAATAGTGGAGGAATTAGATCCTTAAACCTAGTTACAGCACTTTCAGAAAGATGTCTACTGTAATAAAATTTATTTCCCACTGCTGTGTAAATGTAAATTTTATTAAGAAATGATCAGACAAAAGAGGGTTTTTAGGGAATTTTCAGTTTCTATGCCATATGTCAGAACAAGTGTGATTAAAGTGGTGGGTTGGCTCATTTACATTCTGAGAGAACCAATTGATTCTAATAATAGATTAAATGCAGTGTTGAGGATGTCATTTTCAGCATCTCCATGCATGTTAAATTCACCCTCTATAATTATTTTATCTGAATTGAGCACTAAATCAGATAAAAAGTCTGATAAATCAGATATAAAATGAGTAAGGGCCAGGTGACCAATACATACAACAAACAACACTGGTTTCTGGGTGTTCCATTAGGGTGGACAAAGCTAAGAGTCAGGCTCTCAAATTAATTAAAATCTCTGTCTGGGTCTATGGTTGATTAATAAGCTGGTATAGAAGATTGCTGCTCCTCCTCCTCCTCGGCCTTTATTCTGACAGTTAATGTAACTCGGGGTATTAAATCATTTCAACTAATATATTCATCCTGCTTTAACCAGGCTCAATTATTAAATCATTTACTAACAGGGACTTAGAAGAGGGAGACATAATATTTAATAATCCATATTTCACTGTATTACCCTTTGGTGCAGTTAAGGATTAAATTCTTTCTTTGTGAGTTTTTATGCTTAAAATATTTTTTGCTCATTCAAGTATGTGATGACTAAACTATGAAATAAGTCATTATTTAAAGGTTTTGTAATTAAACAAGCTAACAAAACACCACTTTGCATTGTAACATGCATTGTGATACAATACTGCAGTGAGTGCCAACACCAAGTGAGAGCACCACCCAAAGATGTGAACTAGAGTCATACCAAAAACCAACCTGGCCCGGTCTGAAGCGTCATAATGGGACTTCACTCATCAGTAAGTGAGTTCACAGTGATTACGTACATCTTAATCATGAGAAAAATTAACCCAGACTGTTCAAGAGGTGATTGGATTGTTTTAACTACTGTAGTTAGCACATCACTTTAAGAACATTTTGCATGTCACATTGCATTTTAGGATTTTTTCAGACTACATAGGTAGTCATGGAAACAATTTTTTTTTTTAGCCAATTGTAATTTTATTTATATGGTTTATTTATTTATAAGGTTATCATATATCAATTAAGTGTTTTTATATATTATATATAGAGAGATTAATGAAAGAAGCCAGAATATACATGGTGTGAAATGCCACAACAACAACAAAAAAAATGTTTTAAAAAAGGGAAAGAACTTGAGGAAACTGGCATATTATGCATTTGTGCCATTTCAATCCTTTGGCCACTATAAAAGCCAGTTAGTTCTGTAAATAAATAAACTAAAAACAGTTTACCTGGCGCTCACCAGTGGTAACAAAGTCACATTTGAAAAGCTTCTGGTTTCTTTGATGATACTTAACTGTAAAAAAAAGCAAACTGCTGTTTTATTGGGAATACTTGGTTGGGAACAATAACCTCCTGGAGTCACCACTGGTTGCTGGGAAACTGCTCAGCCAAGAAATAGTCTGATACATAACACCCTCCAAAACTGTTGATTTGCTGTTTTTGCACTTTGATTTGTGTAGCTGTTTTATCCTGTTTTTGGTCTTTGTGGAAGGCTAAGTTAGCCAGCTGCAGTTGGAACCCTCAAATTTAGCATGCAGACACATAAACAAGAAAGAAAATGACAGAAGGGATAAAATGTATGATGCACAACAGATAAGGCTGGAAAATTGCTTCTGTAGCAATTTGAATTAAGCCCAGATTTATAATAATTTTGCTGTTATGCTTATGTGCATGGTCAGAAAAATGTTTTAAAGGCTGAATACAGGAATTTCCTTATAAGCATTTGCTTCTTTTCTAAAATAAACCTATAAATCTTTTTATATCCCACTGAACATTTCCTTCTTGATAACTCCATTTGCATTTTGACACAGAAGTGTGTATGTGCGTGTGTGTGTGTGTTTTTTTTCTAGCACATATAGCGCCTGTTGTTGTGCTGATGCTGTGCTTCTTCCTCTGTGGTGGTTGTCTCTTTAAAGACTGAGTTTGACATTCTCATGGCATTTGGTGTCTCAGCGATTGTATCAAGTGAATGTGTGGGCTGCGACAGCATTAACTCACACGAACCCTGCTGCAGCTTTGCACTGGACTGCTCCTTGTCTCCCTCCTACCTTGGCAGATTTAGGGAAATGCCTCCAGTGCAGGTTAAAAACCTGCCATCCCTCACATATGCTGTGGGTGATTTTTTTCCCCTCGTCCACTCATGATTATAGCCCGTGAAGTATAACACATTTTCAGACACTTTGATCTTTTCATATTGAAAAGTGCTACTTTCTCATACTTGAAATCTTGAAATGGTTCCACTCCTCCTCTGCCTCCTTCTCCTTCACCAGTCCTTCTGTTCTTTCTCATCTTGCATTTGCAAACCAACACCTGCCCTTCTGGCAAGCAGTAATTGAGTTGAGCATTATTCAAGAGCATTATACAGGCAACAATTTTGCTGGGTGATCATTGTGTATGTTGGCTGTATCCTAGGAGATTGGTGCATATCTAATAAGGAGTTTGTTACTCATTTTGCAGAGTGGGCACTTTGATGTCCGCCGTGTTGAATTTTCTATTTTAGCTCAACATCCTCCTAATGAAGCAAAGGGCTTGAAGCTTCAGAATTGGTTGCTTATCAACTCCACACTCCACTTATTAGTAGTTGTTGTGAAGCCTTTAATTGGATACTGGAACAGGAGGCACCGTAATGGTCTGTCAGTAAAAATTGGTCATGATATAGCCACAAATGACAGTTTTGTTAACAAGTTTTGTTAAATCTCCCATTTTCTTGGCTATGTTTGCCTTCACCCTCTAAATCAACAAGTGTTAGGAAATTTTCATTAGGTGTAGTTTCAGGAAGAGTTTTAAATTCTGTATAGCTGCTTCACTAACTACAAAAGTAATTAGTGGCAAAATTGATGTTTTTGTAGGATCTGTCACACCTCTGTTCACACCACCAAATCAAAAGCTTAACAGTGTGTCTGCCTCCCACTGGGTAGAGAGCAGAAACTCTCCCTGCTATAAGTTATCTAATGAAAGACAACAGAAAAGCATGAACATCAATGTAAGTCCAAAGATGGGGCCTACCTACCAGCACACTGATATAATCATGTCTTAAATACCTTTACTAATCTTTAATATCATATATGGGTTTTTACATTAGTAGAAGTATCAGTATAAAATATTGCAGAATAAGGTTAAAAATGTTGGTGTTGTGTTAAATGAATTCATAGTTTTCCACTATGAATTCATCACGGACTGTTTCATAGCTGCAACTGTCAGAGGTTTGGGTTTGTCAGAGTATGTGGGTACATCAGTGTGGATGAGTGGATGTTCTGACAGTGAGTTAGAGAACTTCACTCTGCTCACGGTTCACACCCCTGAGACTGTGACGTCTTTGACACCATGAGGCACTCTGACCAAAATACACCTCCTCTGCAGCACAAGGTGAGGAAAGAGCTTTTTCTGTCTATGTTGTTGGTGGTGACGTCAAATCACTGTTTTCTATCCTTGACAGCGTTTGCAGATGAGCAGAATCAGACATGACAGGACCAAACAGGATCAGCCTGGCCTCTGCAAAACACATAATTGCCAGGTAACAGAACTTACAGTAGATACAAAGCTTTAGAAAGATGTCTGCAAGGCAGGATGACCGCCACCTTAATTGAAAACACAATCCCTGGGTTCACCCACAATTGATGTGGATGAATTTGAAAGCTCTAAATTCAGAACAACATAGTTGGAGGTGGTGGAAAGAGACGTGCCATTTGTTTGTCTCACTTCTCTGTTTACACAAAAAGTACTAAGACCAGTTTTTTGAAACTTTTCCCAAACTTTTGATGGAGATGAGGATCCCTTTTTTTTTAAATCAAAAATTGCACCTTGATATTGGATGCACTCTGCACAAAAATCTATACTGTATAATGAATTTGTGCTTAGCCATAATCTTGCTCCAGCAATAAAAGGCTAGTAAATTGATTTTTTCCCCCCAAATATCTGTCCTTTCAGTTCTGCTACAAGAATCTGGCAAATATAAGATGGCACAAGCTTGTTGCAGCTGGGTTTAATCAGCTGTGCTAGAAGGTGGGATGAGCTGGCAATATATGAGCTGGCAGTATATGAGGACAAACACAAGTCAGTAATTATTGCTGGCTGGTTAAAAAAGGAGCTGTAAGTCAATGAAAACTGTCAGAATAAATACTCTCAAATTCCTCAGTGAACAGATATTCTTAAAACTTTCTGATTTGCTTCCCAATTTGAAACCGTCTGAAAAGGTGATGCCACAGTCACAAAAAATAATGTGCAGATGTGAGTGGAAAGTTCTGCAGGGGATATACTTAAAATGCTCTAATTTGGGAGAACAGATGCAGCCGGTTGACTTCATTAATCACCAACACAATCTACCAAGAGGAGCACAAATTAGCCTGTCACAGACATGATGAGGTAGCGATTCATTTACCAAGAAAAATATGCGACATAAATGCAGATTTTACGCACGTGTTTCTTTCCAGAAACAGCATGGCAATTTAGATCAGTCAGACGCAGCAACTTAAGAACTGAAATGTTCTGGTACAAGGATGAAGACTGGATGTGGTCTTGGAGGTTGTCGAAGCTGTGAGTCTGTCACATCAAATTGAAATCTAGGTCCATCAGCTGACCAGTAGTAGAAGAACACAAAACATTATGCTGAACCAAAGTCATTATTTCTTTGCCACCTGCATAAATGCAAGCATTGCACTTGTTCTATTCTTCGAGGCTGGAGCGATTTCTCAAAGTCCAATGAAGAAATCAACTCAGTTTCTGCAAAATCCTGAATTGTATTCAGTGACACCTAAAGAACGTTTTATAAGATTCAGACATTATTCTAACACATCTCACATCTAAATCACATTAATAGCTGTGGGTTTGACAGACATTTCAAGATGTCATGCAATCCCATACTAGATTTTGTGATCTTGCAGAGTCACTGCTGAGCAATGACACAATAAGGCTTTTGGGTGCCCTGCGGTTATCAGAAATGTGAGCACAAAACTTGAAACACTGAAAACCAGTCTGCTTACTGTGATACAGCCATTGCATGTATGTGTTTTGTATGGGGCAACTCTTCCACCGCTCTGCCTGACACTTCACGTTAAAATACCAGTTTTGAGGACCAGAAATACACGAGGTGAAGACAAAGCTTAGGCACTAATCCACCTGTGCCACTTACACATGCATCCTAATAACATCATCCTCTGACATTCATTAATGCTGATAGATGCAATCATCAGGTGCAAAAAAATTATTTAATTATGGCCCAATTTGCAGAACATTGCTTTTACTGAAACTCTTACACTTACCCTTTTTTTATTAGGACGTTTACTTTTAGAATGGCATTACAAATATTAGCAAACAGATGTTTAGCAGTACATTTGCAGGTATTTTTTTCATATAAAATCTAAAAAAAAATGACACTGCCATCTCTAGAAATATGGCAACAGCTAAATTATATTACCACTTTGTCAATATTTTCATTATGCAGACACTAAACTGAATTGATCTAAAGAAAGCCAGATGAGAAATTCAAATGACATGAAATAGAAATCATTCAATGAGTTGTGAGGACCTACTTTGACCTTATTCTTTTGTTTCTCTTGTACCAAAGTATCAGTATCATTTGTGACATCCAGGTTAAATATTTTTAACCCACTACCACTTTAACTAAATGCTACTAGAATTACCAGAAACATTCCAAGGTAATTTAAGAGCCGTATTTGAGTTGTTGGAACTTTATTTTCTGTCTCTTTGCTTTAGATGCACAAAGGGGGACAGAATCATGGCTACCTGTAAGTTTACTTTTTTTTGTTGTTCCTATTTAAGCATTATGTTTGGTTGAAATGTGCCTACTTGCACAGTCAGTTTTACAATGCAAACATTGAGTTCATGGATGTAGTCAACATGAATATACCTCAACTATATTTCCCTTACAAGGACATCTTAACCTCTGCTACACCATTTAAACATACCAGTATCCTCTGAAATCATTCAGGCTTGTCTGTGTTCCTGTCTGAATGCAGGGAAAACTCAAAAGATACATATATTATAATGCAGATACAAATATTTCTGCAATCTGTTTGTCGTAATCTATTTTCTCATTAATCCCACTAATAGCCGGCACACTTATTTGTCACTGGAAATGCGTTAAAGTTCTCTTTACATTTTTCTAGACATCAGGAATTAGATCTGGTTGTACACTTCACATCCATCCCTCCTGTCTAATACTAAAAGATAACATCCTACATTTGAAGGCTACTTCCTGCACACTGGATATTCTGCTTCCACACCTCCATAAAGAGGTCTTTGATACAATCAGGCCAAGTATTGTCTCAGTAATCAATAGTAGTCTTGGTTCAGGAAATATCCAGAGTCCCTTAAAACATGCTGTGTGCACAGTCTCTTCTTAAAAACCTAACCTCGATCTGTCAGTCTTATCTAACTTTAGGTCCATTTCCAAGATGTCATTTTTATCTTAGATCATGGGGGCCGTTCTCCACCTACTAGGACAAATTTTAATCTGACCATAGCACCGAGTCTGTCCTTTTAAGGCTTTTAATTTATGTTTTACTGACATCCGATGCTGGTGATTCAGTGGCAAGGGATTTTCTGCCATTTATGTATATCAGTATCCATCTTTTCCAATTAGTTTTTTATAGATATGTAAGTACTACAGCTAGCTGGATGCCATTACAAAGTGTCTACTGTCGCTTGCAATATCCAAAGATCCTGAACATGCTATTTTGCTGTAACTCTGAATCTGACCCTCTTGCTCATATGTTGGTCATCAAAGTACACAGAAAAAAAGATGAAATTCAAATGCAGGGTTTTACATATGAATGAGCTCTAATCACCCTCCAAATTAGTTTGTCACCTGTCTGCGCTTTCTCACACTTGTTTATATTGCTTGAAACACTGTGATGTATCTTCCACTGTGCAGATGATTGACAGAATGGCCTGGAAAGCATGCTGGCTTGCAAACTGCAAAGTGCTACTGGGTGCAGTAGGACATCATGGTATTTTTCATCATACGCCATTTGATAAATCAGGTACTAGCATGCACTTTATCTGGCATGATTAATCAAACATTTAACAGATAACAGTGAAATTGTTTCTTTTTTTTTTAAGCCAGATGTCATTTTCTTGGGTATGACTTCTCAGTCTGTTTTCATCATTACCTAATATTATCATGATGCTTTTGATCTATACTTCTATATAATATGATGTAATCGGCTGGCGACCTGTACGGGGTGTACCCTGCCTCTTGCACTATGACAGCTGGGATAGGCTCCAGCCCCCCCATGACCCTGAAAAGGATAAGTGGAAGAGATTGGATGGATGGTCATTGCTATCATTTATTCTATCATTTTACTATTGTTTTTTTAATATCAAGTGTCTAATGGGAAAGTGATTTGATACTTAACTGTCAAGCAATATTCTGACAAGGAAGTGAAGTACTGAATGTCGTAATTGAGTGCAAATTTAGTCAACATTGTTGTGATTGTTTAATTAGTGACTCAGTATAGTTTCTAGATGTTTCTAAATTTCTAGATTGCATTCTTTTCTTCTGATTACATTGTGCCAATCTCTTGAATGGGTGCCTCACTTGTAGATTTTCCCTTACCAGACCTCTACCTGATCTGGACCCAGCCTGACTAACCATATTTAGCTGAATTCAATTGTGTGCGCTCATCCTAACTCGTTCTCTACCTAGAATGAGGTATTGGGGTATCAAAAAGTAAGTTCACCTTTAAGAACGTTGTATATATATAAGTGACTACGTGACCTGGCAAAAAAGAAGACTTGAGAAAGCAATAGATCAGCATAATTGTGCTGAAAGCATAGTGCCACCTGTGCATCTCTCACTCTCTGAATCTGACTGATTTAGCTGACACACTTGGCTGAGCTGCCTGTGTTTGTGTCCTGCTGTTTGCTCACACAGACTAGGCAGGACTTGTATCAGAGGAGGCACAGTAAGTGAGGCTCGCTCTGCTTGAATCACAACTCTGCAGGTTTATAATCAGTTTCCCCGTCTGATTTCAATTCAAAACAGGCATGACTATAATACGCCACCAGGGTGATCTGGCTGCTAGCCTACTAGTGAAAAGACTGGGAAGATACTCGATATAATTATAATGCACAGTTCTCACTTAAAGGTAAGGAAAATTCATCTACATTCTGTTCCCACTGTGCTCGTGAGGCCCATTGCTAGTGTTCCCCTGGGCCAGGAGCTCTCATACCTGACTGAGCAGATCGAGATAAGAACCAGTTATCTTTGCCTCACAGCACTCCACATCCCAGAGGGAGATCACCTCTCTGAGCAGACGCAGCAGCCTGGGATTCAGTGAAACAAGACTATCACCATTTAGTCTTTCTAACTTCCACTAGCAATAACGTTAAAAACATAAAATGCAATTAATAATTAATTGTTTTTCAGTGCCCCCTGCTAAATACTAAGTTGGCCTAAATGATTTGTACATATGAGCTATAATATTAAACTATATGAAGTATGCTTGTCAGTCGAGGGCTTTGAGTTATCTTGATGTGAAGAAAGCATATCCAAATATCTTGAGCTCAGTTAGTTGGTGCACACACAGTACAACAGATACGGTAATGATATATAAAGCAATTTCTGGAAGTGTTCCTGAGCCCGTGCAGTGATTTGAACGACACCAACATGTTTCATGTCTGTTTTTAATGCAGTGATGCCCGAAGGCCCAATACATCCAGTATTGCTTTTTGACCTTGCCCCTTGTGTATAGAGATTTGTCCTGATTCTCTGAATATTTAAATTATTTTATGTACTGTAGATGTTGCGCTATTCAAAGCTATTCAAAATTGTTCCACAGTTTGTGCCCATTTTTTTTTCTGAGAAACTACCTCTCTAAGATGCTCTTTTTATATCCAATCTTATTACTGACCTGTTGCCAATTAATCGAATTAGTTGCAAAGTTTTCCTCAAGCTGTTTCTATTGAGTGCCACTTACTTTTCCAGCCTTTTTTGAAACATGTTGCTGCCATGAAATTGATCAAATTTCTTTTTATTAAATAGTAAAATGTCTCATTTTAAACTTCATTGCTTATTGCTTCTTCCAGTTA
>VUQJ01033585.1:3850-22801 GCA_015108635.1 Andinoacara biseriatus | reverse complement strand
TGGGAACAAATTACATGTTTTTGGGACAGGCTGCTTGCAGAGCTTTCAGCTTTCAGGCCCCTCTTCTGTGGAACCAGCTCCCAGCTTTGATTCGGGAGACAGACACCCTCTCTATTTTCAAGATTAGGCTTAAAACTTTCCTTTTTGATAGAGCTTATAGTTAGGGCTGGATCAGGTGATCCTGAACCATCCCTTAGTTATGCTGCTATAGGCCTAGCCTGCTGGGGGGGTTCCCATAATGCACTGCTTCTCTTTACTCTATTCATACTTCACTCTGTGTTTAACCATTCTCTGTGTCTCTTCCACAGCATGTTTTTTGTCCTCTCTCTCTCTCCCCTCAGCCCCAACCGGTCGCGGCAGATGACTGCCCCTCCCTGAGCCTGGTTCTGCTGGAGGTTTCTTCCTGTTAAAAGGGAGTTTTTCCTTCCCACCGTCGCCAAGTGCTTGCTCATAGGGGGTCGTTTGACTGTTGGGTTTTTCTCTGCAGTATTGTTGGGTCTTTACCTTATAATACAACGCGCCTTGAGGCGACTGCTTGTTGTGAATTGGCGCTGTATAAATAAAATTGAATTGAATTGAATTGAATAAAGGAGGTGTGATTAGCTTGAGCTGCTACATCAGAGTCAGAGCTGGATTGTCTCAGGGGCTTCTTTGCAGAGTCTGCATGTGGGGTCTTGTGTAATGTGGTAGACCCCAGTCTCTATCAATCTTGTGCTTAGAGCTTGTTCTCGTGCTGCCAATAGTCACGCCTCTGTGCTATCTTTCAGCCCAGCTTTGTCCAGCCATTGGTAGACTTTTTTGATATCAGCCACTTCTATCAACCGGTGGTACATGCAGCGCAGGGACCTTCTTTCTTGAGTTTCTGCTGCCTGAGGTATTCACTAAGCACATAATCAGTTGTGGCCATCTTCCTGATGTACTCATGGATCTTTGTTGTTTCATCCAGGAGATAGTGGTTCTGATGCTCACTAGTCCTTGGTCTCCTTCCTTCCGCTTAACCAACACTCTCAGGGTGCTGGATTTGGGGTGAAACTCTCCATGCATCTAAGGCATTCTCATGTCTTGATGTCAGCGGCTTCTGCCTCCTCCTTTGGCCAGCTTATTATCCCAGCAGGATATCTGACAACTGGCAGGAAATAAGTGTTGATTGCCCGGATCTTGTTCTTCCCATTCAGCTGAATCCTCGGCACTTGATAACCATCTGACTATATATTCTAAAGATATTGCTGTAGATCAGGGGTGTCTAAACTTACGGCCCGCGCAAAAAATGTCAATTTTTGACATTTCGCCTTCCCCTCCAATCAAGAGGGTTAAGCAAAATGTCAAAAAAGTAACTTAAAGGGCCAAATTGTATGTTTTTTTTGACATAATTCGCGGACCGGGAGTAGGGGACGGGGCCGGAAGTGGCCCGCGGGCTGCAAGTTTGGAAACCCCTGCTGTAGATCCTAGTGGTGTGGATCATTGAATTGATGTCTTTTTAACTCCTGGCATACAGGTTGGTGTCATCCATGTAGAGGAGGTGGATGATGCTAAATTCATTTTTTGGTATTCATACCCAGTCTTGTTAATTATCTGGCTGAGGGGATTCAGGCATATGCAGAATTGCAGTGGGGACAGAGTATTCCTTGGTAAATCCCACACATAATTGTGACACTTGTGTGACTGGCTTGAAGTGGGCCCCTAAATGCTGTTTTCCACATCTCTACTGAGTTTCTGATGAAGGCTCTTGAGGTCTGTTTATCTTGTATAGTTCTGGACATTCCAGGATGCACTGAGTCACGGGCTTACATGTAGTAGTCATTTCAGGTCTTATAGTCTTGAGTGACTGGTCTACTGGTAGCTGGTGTTTTGTGCCTCTGATGTCACTGCGAGTTCCTTTCTTGCATATTAAGGCCATTTTCAACACATTTATCTTGTTAATCATTTTATTTATGATCATATCATTTTACTCTGGATGAGTGAACTTGTGTCAAGAAGTTACTCACCAGATACATCACATCAATGGAGGCTGGGGTTTCTCCCACGACAGTGTACTGGATAGATATACTCTCCTCTGTGTCACAGGAAAGGGCTTTATCCTTCTTCTTCACTTCCAGTGAGCTGATGGTTTTAGCATTTTGAGAAGAAGGTTGGGACTTAGACAGTGTGTGAAATCCAAGCTGATAGAAAACTGTTCTATATTCATGGTATGTCAGTGTTGGTGTCAGGCTGACCTGAATAGTAGAAAAAAATATATAAATGATTTAATGAAGAAGAAAGCACAGGAAAGTCAGCTCAGTTTTAGAAGCAAGCTAATTCAGAAGAAATAAACACTCTCCATGTGGCCACTAATTACTATTGTAGCACCTTGGAGGAGCAGCAGATCAGAAACCATATTAAATCTAGTTTTTCATGAAAATATGAGATGGGATTTACAAATGTTGACTTAAAGACTGTCGTTTAAGTGCAGCTATCAACTTACATGGAGAATAATATCTTCGTGGAAGTTATCCGTGCTGAATGAAAATGAGGCGACACCATTGCTGTCAGTTGTTAGATTTAGTAGTGAGCGTGCCGACCACCTTTGTCCCACAAACAGGTACACAGGTGCTTCAGGAATGGGTGTATCATTGTAGAAAACTGCTTTGACCTGCTCAAGCAATATTGCTGTATTACTAAAATCCACATGTACACTGCAATCTGTATCATATAACACAATGACACAACTGAAAGAAAACATTTTGTACTTACTTTTCCTTCCACATTTGATCCTGGTTCCCAAAGCTTGGGCATATCAATAAACGACACCTTTCCAAGGACATATGAAATCCTTATTCTCCTTTCTTGTTGGTGTGAAATACCTGAATGTAGACTCTCCTTTATTAGATTAGTCAGCGTTCTGCAAATACACAATAATCTATAATTTTCACAACTAACAATTAAAGTAAAATTACAGGAAACTTGCCTGTTCCCTCCTCTTCCATTTTGGCATTGACATTCAGCTCATCTTGAAGAATCTTTTTATCAGTTCTGGTAAAGGTTGACAGCTTGAAGATAACAGCTGCACAACCTGTCTTGTCTGCCTAGAAAGTCCAGTAAAATATAAATTAATTGAAACTTTAAACAGGTTGCAGCACTTTGTTCTTTGCTACAGGTGGTTCAGCCCATCTTAGCACCAACAATGTTATTAATCAAACACCACTGTGGGCCCTTGAGCAAGGCCCTTAACCCCTCAGTTGCTCCCCGGGATCTTTCAAGGTGCCTCCCTGATCCGCATGTTGTGCTGTGTGTGTGAAATGCATGTGTGATGTGTTAAATGCAGAGACTAAATTTCACTACATGTATGTGTATGTGACAATAAAACTTGTTCTTCTCTAACTTTGTTTCTTCATTGAGAGCTGACAAACTGACACAAACATCAGCTACAGTTATCACCATGTGCCGTGTGGCAGGAGGGACAGGGCCCCAATGCAGGACTGACAAGACAGAACTGAAATCAGCAAACTCAGCATTATTTGGCTGGTAAACATGGAAACAAGGGATGCAGGAACACACAGCATGTAAACCACTGACAAAGAAAAGATACTGAGCAGAAAAATAAACACAATAAATGCACAGGGGATAATCAGGGGAAAGCGGAAACAGCTGGGAATGACAGATGAACAGAATGATGCTAACAAGACCAAGCAAACAAAACAGAATATAATGCACAAGAGGCACAGACTAGCAAAATAAAACAGTAAGAGGATGAACAGGGACACAAACTCAGACTTGACTCATGGGGAGGCAGGTAAGACAGGAGAACAGTGAGGCACTGAGTCAAAACACACATAAAGATGCATATGAGTGAATCTAATGTAATTAAACCAGACCCAAGAACATGACTGATACCAAACCTAAGGTCTAAAAATACAAATGCAAGACCCATAAAGAATCTAAGTCAGAAACAAACTAAGAAATACAACTGGAGAAATTAAACACATCACCTCAAGACCCAAGAACCCCAAACCACTTGGCAAAGGCCCAGGACCATGACAACAGTACACAATCATAAAAGCGGATAAAACAAAATGGAGTAAATCAGTAATTCAGCAGTCATAAGTACAGAGGAAAAACCAGCGAATCAGCCACTAAATTTGTAGACAGTTGGTTTACAAAACAGTCAAAAATGAAGGTTTAATAAAGAGGAAATTTAAAATATTACAACCGTTATGCTAATAAAATGTTTTAATGCTATCTGACAATGAATGTAAGTGCATTTATAGTTCACTAATGGTGCTTTTTTTAATGTTGCAACCCCAATCAACCCATTTGGATCAAATACCTAACAATTCTTAAATTACCGGATAAAACAATGAGTTTCATTCGGTCCTCATAATGTGAAACTAAAATGGCACAGAAGAACTAAAATAGAATTTTAGTTTTCACAGGTGCTGCCGTGTGGCTTCCAATATATACTTGAGGGAATAAATGAACTGCTAAAGCTTAAAAGGGTTACTGTTTAGTGTGTTTTTGTCAAAGAAGAAACAATCACATCCAACATTTATGCACCATTTTTGTTTTGGGGGCAAATATGAATAAAGTCACATTCACATCTGCTTGATTGAAAAATATAAAAGCATAGCACTAAATAGCTCTAAGATGTAGCAAAAAGTGCTTGTATTGAACAGGGAAAACTCAGAAAAGGGGAGTGTCCTTGGAACATAGGATGCTGGTAAAACACATAGGCTGCCCTGGATATGTCGCCAATCTGTCACAGGACTAACATGTCTAATGTCACGATGTGTGGGAGCTGATCGTGTGGTATGTGTGGAGGTGAAGAACCAAATGCAGTACTCAGAAGCAGGCAGTCATAAATTAACAAAAGCAAGCTTTATTATAACTGAAAATATGAACCAAATAAACACAGAGAATAACAGAACTGGGAAAAACTAACCAGGAGTCACAACTTGGGACACAGAGAGCACAGGAACGGAGCACAGCCACATAGACAACAACAATCCTACGAGAGGAAGACTGATACAATAAATACACACAAGGATACCTGGGGAACAGGCAACAGGTGAACAGAATACATTAATGAGACACAAGAAGCAAAAAATAAACACAAAGCACATGGGACTATTAAAATAAAATAGAAAGTGACCAATCAAGACACAATGCAGACTTGGCATGTAAGGAAAGTGGCACACATAGGGAATATAAATATGTGACTAAACAGGGATGGCACAGACACCACAAACACAAGAACACGTGGAAGACAAGAAGAAGGGAATAAGGAACTAAATACAGATAACAACTATGACAAACTAAGAACCTAATGTAAACAAACTTAGAAACACAATTAAACAGACTTCAACTACAGAAACATAAAACACTGGGCAAAAGGCCTAGAACCATGATACATATAGAGGCAGAAAGCCATTCTAGCTTACATTCGCAACTACAGTCAATTTAGAGTGACCAATTAACCTAATCCCGTGCATGTCTTTGGCCTGTGGGAGGAAGCTAGAGTACCCAGAGAGAACCCACATGCATGGTGGAACATTGGCTGATATTTAAATTCAAAGTCATGTGATTTCTGTAGGTGAACTTATACACATACATATAGTAGATTCTACTTTTTGGCATTTGAAGAATACATGTAATGCCTATACACCTAACAGTTTTTGCACAATGATGATACAGCATGATTGCTGGTGCAGCACAGTTACATTCTGCATGGGTATGCAGTCTGATTTTATATGCACATTGTTTCAGCAGGACGATAAGACTCTAGCAAGTGTACCTGTTTAGTCTCTGTGTGGCAGGGGGCAGTTATGTTGAGGTTCTCTTCCATTTTACTGGTGAGAGCATAGTGCCAAAGAGGCCGGCACACCGTAAATGTAACACTTGCTGGCACAGGCTGTCCATATGTGTACCTATTAAACAAATAAGATAATCGATGAGTTGCCTCCATTCAGGTTTTCTGAGGATCCAAACTGTCACTTGTCAAGAAAAGACTTCGACTTACTTTGCACATAATTTAATATCAAATTCTTCCTGGTCAATACTCACTTCTTCAGATACATTTACTTTTACATCAAATTTGGGTAAAACTGGGGACAAACATACATATTAGTATTGTATTAAAAAAAAATCTCAGAAACAGAATGTAAAAAAAATTTTTTGAATTCCTGACTCACCATAGTTCTCCACCTTGAAGCTGTGATACAATTGATTTTCACCTACAGACGCAATTATGTTGTATGTCCCTTCACGGGCCTCAGAGGTCAAGGAGTAAGAAAGCTGCAATATTTTACTGTTGGATGTTTCATTTAGCCACTGTCCAATCCTGTTTCCATTGGGATCCTGTTAAATGCAATTAAAGAGGAGTGGGCATTTATGACAAAGAGTACACGTGCGAATACAGGTGAAAATATGTGCTAGACATTTTCACTTGTTTATTGTAATTGCAAATTCCATGCAATCTATCAAATGTAATACTTTTTTTTTTCAGGAAAGCCTAATATTAAAAGTAGAGTGGGTGTCAGTTTCCACAGAAGATAAGTCTGAAAGCTGAAGGCTCTGCCTCCAGTTCTACTCTTAAGTATCCTAGGAACCACAAGTAAGCCTGAGAGCGAAGTGCTCTATTCGGGTGATACAGTACTATGAGGTCTATACGATAAGATGGGGTCCGATTATATAAGACCTTGTTTGTGAGAAGGAGGATTGTAGATTCAATTCTGGATTTAACAGGAAGCCATTGAGGAGAAACCAATATGGAAAAACAGTTCCTGTCAGTACTCTAGCTGCAGAAGTTTGGATCAGCTGAAGGCTTTTCACGCAGCTTTTAGGACAGTCTGATAATAATGAATGGCAACAGTCCAGCCTGGAAGTAATAAATGCATCAATTAGCATTTCAGCATCACTCTGAGACAAGATGTTTGTAATTTTAGACATATTGTGCAAATGTAAAAAAGCATTCCTACATAGCTGCTTAACATGTGCATTGGTGTGTGGTATGCAAAATTTTAGGCACCCCTGATAATTTTTATTTTGTACTGTAAATCATTGGTTGTTTGAATCAAGAATTTCAGTAAAAGCAGACAAACATAGTGATATCTGAGAAGTGAAATGAAGTTTATAGGATAGCATAAGTTTGGGCACCCTAACAGAAAAATTACATCAATTCAGTTGATCCTCCGTTTGCAGTAATAACAGCCTCTAAACACTTCCTATAGCTGCCAATGACAGTCTGGATTCTGGCTGAAGGTATTTTGGACCCTTCATTACAAAACATCTCCAGCTCAGTCAGGTTTGTGTGGTTTCTGAGCATGGACAGCTCGCTTTAAATCACACCACATATTTTCAATACTAAGGCATGAAAGCCTTAGTAGATTTTGAGCAGTGTTTAAGGTCGTTGTCTTGTTGAAGTATCCATGCCCGGCGCAACTTAATTTTTTCACTGATTCTTGAACATTGTTCTCAAGAATCTGCTGATATTGACTGGAATCCATGCGACCCTCAACTTTAACAAGATTCCCAGTACACTGGCAACACAGCCCCACAGCATGATGGAACTGCCACCAAAATTTACTGTGGGTAGCAAGTGTTTGTCTTGGAATGCTCTGTTCTTTTTCCACCATTCATACTGTCCCTTGTTATGTCCAAATAACTCAATTTTAGTTTAATCAGTCCACAGTACATTATTCCAAAATCAAGCTGGCTTGTTCAAATGTGCTTTGGCATACCTCAAGCAACTCTGTTTGTGGCATGTGCGCAGAAAAGGCTTCTTCTGCATTACTCTCCCATACAGCCTCTCCTTGTGCAAAGTGCACTGAATAGTTGAATGATGCACAGTGACACCATCAGCAGCAAGATGATGTTGTAGGTCTTTGGAGCTGCTCTGTGGGTAGACTATGACTTCTCTCCATCCTTCCCTTCTGCCTATCTGAGATTTTTTTTGACCTGCCACTTTGGGCTTTAACTAGAACTGTGCCCGTGGTCTTCCATTTCCCCACTATGTTCCTCACAGCGGAAACTGACAGCTGAAATCTCTGAGCTAGCTTTTTGTATCCTTCCTCTAAACCATGATGTTGAACAATCTTTGTTTTTGAGAGTTGTTTTGTTGTTTTGTTTTGTCACTCTTTAGAGAAAATGCAAAGAGGAGAAACACTTGCAATTGGTCACCTTAATCCTTTATCATATTTGGATTCACCTGTGTATGTAGGTTAATGGTCAATGAGCTTACAAAGCAAATTTTGTATTCCAATAATTAGTGCTTAAGGTATTCAAATCAAATGCCCATACTTATGCACCTGCCTAATTTAGTTTAAATAATTATTGCACACTTTCTGTAAATCCTATGAACTTTTTTCACTTCTCAAATATTACTGTGTTCATCTGCTATATGATATATTTAACTGAAATTGCTGATTGCAACCAATGATTTATAAAGGAAAATCATGAAATTTATCAGGGGTGCACAAACTTTTGCATACCACTGTATCCTGGTCAAAAATGACTCCAAGATTTCTCACAGTGTTACTGCAGACCATGTTAATGCCATTCAGGGTAAGTATCTGGACATCATATTTCTAAAATTTGTGGAGTGAGTACAATAAACCTGTATATCATATGCATAGTAATGAAAATGTATGCAATGCTTTCTGCCAAAGGAAGGCATGTATAATGTAACTAAATTTGGTCCTGGCACAGAACCCTGTGGAACTCCATAATTAACCTTGGTGTGTGACAAATACCCCACATTTACATGAACAAATTGTAGTCTATTAGATAAATATAATTCCAACCCCTAATGTCTGTAATAAAATGTTATGGTCAACTGTATCAAAAGCTGCACTGAGGTTTAGCAGAACAAGAACAAAGATGAGTCCACTGTCAGAGGCCATGAGAAGATCATTAGTGAAGGTTTCAAATGATATCCTCATGGCCTCTGACAGTGAACTTTGATGAATTCTGAAACCTGCCTGGAACTCTTTAAATAAACCATTCCTCTGCAGATGATCAGTTAGCTGTTTACTCTTTCAAGGATTTTGGAGAGAAAAGGAAGGTTGGAGATTAGCCTATAATTAGCTAAGACACCTGGTTCAAGTGATGGCTTTCTAAGTAATGGTTTAAATACTGCCGCCTTTAAAGAATGTGGTAGCCCATTAATATAGAGATGGAGTGATCATATCTAAGATTGAATCATTACTTATTGGAAGGACTTCTTTGAGCAGTCTTGAATGGGGTGTAATAGACACAATGGCTTGGAGGGAGTAACTACTGAACTCATAAAGTTCAATCAGAGACAAATACTAAATAAATATCAGAGTACTGAAAGTAGCTGTAGAAAAAGATAAATCTGTGAGATTGTTGTGAATAATTTTATCTCTAATGGTTAAAAACGTAATTGTAAAAATAAAAAATCATGTGACCATCACTAGTTAAATTTAAAGGAAAACTCAGCTCAACAGAGCTCTGACTCTGGCTACAGGACTGAAAAGAAACCTGGGGTTGTTCATAGTTTCTCCAAACAGTGATGTATAATAAGATTTCTTAGCTTTTCAGAGTTTTTTTTTTTTAAATAGAGCAACAAACACTTATTTCCAGGCCAAAGGAAGATCTTCTAAATTACAGAAATGCCTTTTTTTCATTTTTTGGATTATCTGCTTTAAGCTGCACATTTGCAGGATATTTGAGACTTTCTTTTTCAGAGGAGCCACAGTATTCAAAGTTGTATGCAGTGAGGATGTAAAAGTACTGATGAGATAATCAACCTCTGTGGAAGTAGAGTTTAGGTAGCTGCTTCACACTGTATTAGCACATGGCATTGAAGAGGATAATGACAGAGGAATGATAGCCTTGGACTTAGCTACAGCACTTTCAGAAAGACTCCTTCTGTAATCCATCCATCCTCTTCCACTTATCAGGGTCGCAGGGGGGCTGGAACCTATTCCAGCTGTCACAGGGTGAGAGGCAGGGTACACCCTTTACAGGTCACCAGCCTGTCTCACATTCAGATCTATGGGTGATTTAGAATCGCCCATTAACCTAACCCCACTAACTGCATGCCTTTGAACCATGGGAAGAAACCCACACAGACACCGGGAGAACATGCAAACTCCACACAGAAAGGCCCCAGCCAAGGTGGATTCAAACCTAGGCCTTCTTGCTGTAAGGCAACAATGCTAACCACTGTGTTGCCTGCTGTGTAAGTATTGTAAATTTAAATTTTGTTATAGTTAAATGATCAGTTTTTATGACATATGTCAGACCAAGTTCAAGAGTGTGATTAAAGTGGTGGGCTCATTTACATTTTGAGAGAAGCCAACTGAGTATGGGCAGCATGGTGGTTAGCACTACTGCCTCACAGCTAGAAGGACAGCTAGAAGGTCTGGGTTTGTACCCTGTCTCTCGCCCTATGACAGATAGGATAGGCTCCAGCCCTCTCATGACCCTGTACAGGATAAGCAGAAGAGAATGGATGGATGGACCAACCGCATATATAGAATAAATACAGTGCTGAGGCTGTCAGCATCTACATGGATGTTAAAATCCCAAACTATAATTGCATTGTCTGAACTGAACACTTAATTTAGATAAAATCTCTGAGAAATCAGAATTTCAGAGTCAGGACCAGATGGATGATAGATAATAACAATGGATTGACGTTTGATAGATCAAAACAAATAAAACTGATTTTTGAACTTTACAATTAGGGTGTATTAGACCAAAAGTCAAGTTTTCAAATGAATTAAAACTCTGTCTGGGTCTTTGGTTAATTCATCAGCTATGAATGAATGAATGAATGATACTTTATTGATCCCACAGTGGGGAAATTACAATTAACAAAACACCCATCCAAGAACACTAAACAAAACAAACATTGGGAGATAGGGGCTGGGGATATATGGGGATACTGTGGGGCTGACTCAAACTCCCATCCTCAGCTAACAGTTCTGATAAGAGGTGGAATATCATCAGCTAGGTTAAGGAAGATCAGTCCACACAGATCAGAAGAAGACAGGACGGCAGGGGCATAGAGCGTCTATTAACAAAACATTCTATCGAGATAAGTGGCAGTCCAAGGCCACCAGGGAGCCAAATTCCTGATTCTACAACTTGTTTTGGTACAGGCTGTACTGATTCATTTGTTGAAAGCCTTGAGTCTTTCTGGCTCCTCTCTGCGGCAAAAAATATCCAATTCATCTGAATCTTCTTGGTTCGTACCTTTGTGGTGCAGGAACAGGTACCTCTCCAAGATCTAATCCCTCTGAATCAGCTCCAGATACACTGAGTCTGAGTTTGAGTCTGTATCCTTCCTGCTTTCCCGTCCTAAGCAGCCTTACCAAGGCCAAATAGCTGCCCATACTTCCTGAATTGTAATGACACACCAGGTATCTCCTGGTCCAATTCGGAGAGATCTTAGTGTCAATAAGCCAAATGTATATGTCCTCCATCGACAATACAGCCAGGAACGTCATCTTCCACTAAGGTGGAAGATTGGTGCTACTCCTCCTCAGTCTGTGGTTTGAGGATTCTGACATTTAGTATGACCCAGGAGTGTTGATTCATTGAAAATAACATATTCATCCTGCTGTAACCAGGTTTCTGTAAGGCAGAATAAATCAGTATGTTGATCAGTCAGGGGTGGTTGTCACTCAGTAGGTACAGCAGGTCACCTACTAATCAGAATTTTGGTCATTTGATCCCTGGCTGCTCCAGTCTGCATTCCAAAGTATCCTTGGGCAAGATAGTGAACCCCTAGTTGCTCACTGGTGCATTCAATGGAGTGTGCATATTAGATAGAAAGCACTTAGGTGTAGAAAAAAAAGTGCTTTTATACTGTAAATGGGTCAATGTATACTGTAAATGGGTCAAGTGCTCAAGTAGAAAAGTGCTATATAAGAAACAAACCAGTCTATCAGTTATTAAATTATTTACCAAGAGGGACTTAAAAGAGCAAGACCTAATGTTTAATAGTCCCAGTTTTACTTTTTTACTCTTGGGTGCAGTTGTGCCAAGGCTGGGAAGTGTGGCATGCAGAATTTGGATCCGAATGCAGGACTCAGTACACAGGCACAAGCTTAAGTGACTTTATTGGTGAGTTCATCCTCATCCTCAAAACCCTTTGTGAAGGAGAATTGGAATGCTTATTCCAAAAACAGGTAGACAAGCTTCAGGCTGACAAAAAATAACAAAAAAGGAAGGGGCAAACACAGACCTCAAGACTAAAACTCGATCAAACTTGAAGACAAAGGCAAGATAAGGGTGGACTGGATCACAAAGGAACAAACATGACATGAGGAACAAGATAAAGCTGCAAAACCACAATAAGCTAAGAACCAAACAGAGATACAGAATAACAGAATTTAAGAGCCCAAAACAGAAATGCTGGGTTAATGACCCAGGACCATGATAAGCTGAGGATGCTATATTGTTCTTTTTTTTCTAAACTTTTATGATTAAATAGTTTTTGTTATTTGTTTTTTTTTGTTTTTTTGGTGGTCTGGGAGCAAACACACTCTCTATGGGGACAGGGTTTATGACACGAGGAGAAAGGGTGCAGAGAGGCCTGTAAGACTGCAATTTTGTTTTGTGGGCTCAACTCTGGATAATAATGTTTGGTGGGGCTTGAATAAATTTGACCTTATATGTAGAAGTAAGAGATGCTTCATCCTAAGTGGGATGGATTCTCCTAAGAACAGTTTTTCCAGTTTTTTAGAATTATCTAAAAACCCCACATTGTTTTTTGGACAACACTCAGACAGCAATTTATGGTGAACATGCGACTAAATATGTCAGTCCTGATCCGACTGGGGACTGACCCAGAGAAAACTACAGAGTCCAACATTGTTTTGGCAAAGTTCCACATGATTCAATATTAACTTTAACGACTTCTGATTGGTGTAACTGGCGGTCATTACTGCCAATGTGAATTATTACCAAATCTATGTTTAACCCCGTGGGGTCTAGAATATATTTGGCTGTTTTTTTTACTTTTTCTTATTTCACCTTATTTCACCCTTGTCTTGTTTGGTATCATATTTTCAGCACAACCTGTGTGACCATACAGTTATTCTTTCACTTTGATATACTGTATTCATTTTTAGATCTAAAATTAAATATTGTGAACAAAATTGGAGTAGGAAAAAGTTTTCACTGTGAAAACCAAAAACATGTTTAACATTTTCACAAATTAAAATACAAATATAAGTTGTAAAATTTAAATAATGTACAAACATAGCAAACAAACACTAAAAAAAATAAACTAAAATAAAGATGCACCTGCAAGGTCACTCAAAACTTTTGTGAGATCCAACAAATGTTTTGCAAGATCATGAGATACTTTTGTGAATTTAATCTTTACATGGCAGCATCTCTCAGGGCATCTTTAATTCATAATTCAGTGTTTACTGTTGGCTGTAACTCACAAAAACTGTACAAACCTTAGAACATCTGTCAATCACACAGGGTTAATCGCTAACAGGGGACACTACCTGTGATGAAAGATTATAAGCTTAATCATCAAGTTCATTTTGTCTATTTTGGTGATTCTAATTATCAGAAAGAATGAATCTCCAGAGTATCCTCACTGGCTAATGACTTCTGTGATTAATGGGTTATTAGCCAAAGAGCATGCAATTTCATCAACACCAAGAAAATATAGTGGAATTCACAGATTTTTGCTCGTCTCAAAACTTTATGATGTGATTTCAAAAATTAAGGGGTGACATCACAGTAGATACACTGTAAGAAAACTGTAATTTAACACAATTTATCTATAAATTTTACAGAACTTTCCTGTTATTTTGAAATATGTGAAATATCAAAATGACAAAATGTCTAATATAAAGTGACTTTTTACAAAGCATCAGATCATCTATTCATCCATGGATCTGTCCAAAATTTAGGACAATTGCTTTGATTAATTTGGCACAATTAATTTCACAAATACTTCCTTTTATCATTACAAAGAGGTCCCAAGATAATTTTCTCAACTATGAGGCCATGAGCCCATGAGAGCAAATTATACTGTTATAATAACACAAAGTATACTGTATATTTATCACAATAAAATTGTAAAATACAGATATCAAAACTAACATGGAAATTTCAGAGTTGTTGCACTTTACACTCTGTGTTGTTGGCTTTGAGGAAAGCTTATTATGAGCTGAGAATATGACTATAAATGTAACATGCTGAATTTATTAAAGAAAAAATATGTTTGGATATTTTCTTACCTTGAGTTTGATGATATTGTACTAAAAGAAAGGCAGAAAAGGGGCAAGACTGTTAAAGGACAACAAGTTCTTATACAGTGTTCTACCTATTTCTTTATCCAGGTTCAGGCTTATTAGTAATTTAAAAATATGAAACATCTAACACAATTTAACATGAAAATGTATTTTCAGCAACACGTGGTCAGGGTTTGTATTAAATATAATTCAAGCTTATTGCTAATGTTACTATTCAACACAGACAGATTTCCATCGAGGCATGGACTCCACTAGACCCCTGAAGGTGTGCTGTGCCAAGTGGTGAGGTGAGGACTCCATGAATTGGACTTGTTTATACTCTAGTATAACCTACAGGGAATTTGGAGGCCAAGTCAACACCTAAAACTCACTGTTGTGCTCCTCAAATCCTTCCTGAAACATTTTGCTTTGTGGCAGGGAGCATTATCCTGCTGATCTGGTCATGGTTTGCAACAATGATTATGTAGGTGGTATTTGTCAAAGTAACATCTACATGGATGGCAGGACCCAGGTGTTCCCAGCAGAACATTGCCCAAAGCGTCACACTGCCTCCTCGTGCTCACCTTGTTCCCATAGTGCATCCTGGTTCCAGGTTTTCCCCAGGTAAACAATTCACATACACCCGGCCATCCATAAGATCAGGATACCTTCTTTCATTACTCTGTGGTCCAGTTCTGATACTCACATGCCCATTGTTGGAGCTTTCAGAAGTGAACAGTGGTCAGCATGGGCACCCTGACAGATCTGCAGTTATGCAGCCCCATAGACAACAAACCACAATGCAATCTGACATTCAGAACCGGCATTAACATTTTCACCAATTTGAGCTATAGTTGCTTGTCTTTTGAATCAGAACACTCTGCACATGCATCACTGAGCCTGGACTGCCAATGACCCTGTCTCTAGTTCACCGCTGTTCCTTCCTTGGACCTTTTAATAGAGCCTCACCACTGCAGAACGGGAACACAAGAGCCACAGTTTTGGAGATACTCTGACCCAGTCATCTGGCTATCACAATTTGGCTCTTGTCAAATTTGCTCAAAGCCTTACACTTGCCCATTTTTCCTGCTTCTGAGGAACAAAATGTTCACTTTCTGCCTAATGTACCCCACCCACTAACAAGTGCCAAGATGAAGAGATAATCAGTGTTATCAACCTCAACAGTCAGTAATGCTATACTTGACTGGTGTTATACCCAGTTCACTGTGTAGAAGTGATATACAGCATCAGGGATAATGTTTGGAAATGAGACCTAAAAGAAAGGAGAGACAGAAACACTCACCATCTGACTGGCAGGTCTCAATTTGGAGTCCAGCGCAACGACTCTGAAATGTACTTTGGAAGAAATTACAATTACAATCACAAGAAAGTTTTACATCTTAATAAATAATAAATCCTGACCATAACTGACAATGACACATTCTCGACATTACCATTGTTAAATGTTATATGTTCTATGTAAGGATAAAATTACAAACATGCCTTTTCTCTTTTTTCCACACATAACAGACTTCAAGTAACGAGCATATTTTATACTATTCATCCTTATCTCTTAGAGAGCTTTTTCTACACAAGCGCAAATCTGGTCTTATCGTATGTTTTACATTTCCATAAAACAGTTCAGCCAGTAATGCTGGAATGGATTTTAATTGAATAAATATACTCTATACCCAAAACTCTCAGGAAGAGTTGTGTCTGTAGTGGTTTACCACGAGGGCTAACTGATAACCTTTTTTAAAACATTAAAATGAGAGCATTTTCATCTAATGCATTCACTTAACCGCTCACTAGCACCCTGGTACAAATAGGGGTCCTCACTACCAGATGGTAAGAATAATAAGCTAGAATCGTCTGGGTATTTTAGATGAAACTGACTTATATGTATGACTGCATACTAACACTGTGTCATGGCTGGTGCAAGCAAGGCAGGGAGGACCTCAGAGCAGGACGCAGAGTGAGAGCTGAATTGGTGCTTAGATTTATTGAAAAATTTGAAAACACAAAATAGGCTGGAAGATCCAGTTACATACAGAAACTTGAAACTTGAAAACTCAAAACCACAAACACACAGCAGAGATCAACATAGACATTAAAATGACAAGGACCCAAACAAGGAACTAAACAACACTGAGACTTAAATACACAGAGGGGACGAGGGTTGAGTGGAACCAGCGGGGCAAAACAGGTGAAATTAATGAAACTAATACAGGAAGCAGAAAAACTGAACACAACACACAGCGCACGAGACCACCAAAATAAGACAGGAAGTGACTAACATAACACATGCAGACCTAACACAGAAAACCTGACCAAGGGCATCTAAACATCACACAAAGAAACAACGGGAAGGGAAACTAAACACAGGGCTAAAACAGAGGGACAAAACACACAGGAACACAGGGAAGACCAGAACAAAGGGAAACTAGAAAAACATACAAATAACTGAATAACAGAACACCTAACCATAAAAAACTGAGGATCTAAACTAAAAGAAACACCCAAAGAATACAACAAAACAGAGCTACACAAAAAAGAACCCAAAACACCACTGCAGTCCAAAGTAAATGTGTCCATAGTAAATAAAGATTAGTTAATGCAGGCTTGAGTTATGCCTACATTGGTTCTGACTGGACAGGAAAGTGTATCATTAACCTTTAGAAACTGCTTTGTATAGAGTGTTGGTGAAAAGTCCAGGAAAGGGCAATGACATATGCTTTAGGTTTGTCAAAATGCTTGTAAAATAATGCTTTAAAATTACTGCATATTTACAGCACATTTGAGCAAATTGAAAGTCTTAATGTGAGTTTACTGTTGCTTTACTGAGTTGCTCGACTGTTATCTTTTGCAGTGATTGCCTGAAAAGAAATATAGACACTAATGCCTGATGATGATTGTACTTTAGGACAGGAGCTCAGTGGCAATTCAATTCAAGACCAGACTGCTGCATAAGTAGGAGCCATCAGTCATCATTGAACTGGTAAACTGACACACTTCATCTACAGTAATGATAAAGTGTTTCAGTTTCATCATTGCTGTAAAAATAATCTGTAAAATAGTGTTTCGTAAATCTTACTTTTCTCTGGATATTCCCAGTTTCAAAAAGACACAATATGGCTCACACATAATGATTTTATGATCAACCCCACTACTACTACTTTGCTCACTACTATTTTTTCCACATATAGATGTATGCTAATTAAACTTTTTAAACTGAGAATAAATGTTTTATGTTGCACTTCCTATATTGCTTCAGGATTAAGTATCAGCATTACAAATAATGACTATAATGGATTCAAGCTGCAAACAAATTTACATCTAAATGCTTATTTTACTTAAATAAAGCACATTACTTTGCTCTTAACTAATGCTAAAGCCTATATATGCACTACCATCCTTAATTGTTTTTACAAGGGCAAATGCATCTAGCTCTTACTGGTCATCAGCTCACTCTTACCTGTTTGTCCAGGGAGGTAGATGGGTTTATCAGTTTGGATGAATGTCTTGGCCTTGTAGGTTTTGATTTTGACTTTTCTGACTTCTTTTGAATGAAAGTTGTGTCCTCTTAGCTCCACTTCAAAATCCAGAATCTTTTCCCTTTGCACTAAAGGAGCCTTTGAGAGAGGTATATTAGACAATGGACAATGCACTTATATAAAAATACATTAACAGATAAATTGATAAATGCTGTGTATGGTATATTTGATTATTTACTCTTGCTCAAAGATACCTGGAGTTTTTTGTTTGTTTGTTTTTTGAAATTAGCAAATTAATCAAAACCCATGTTGGAGAGCTGACCTTAAACTGAGTACAAGTATGAAACTCTTCATTGGATGTATGTATGAGCAGGGTTGTATTCTCCTCTGTGGATCTCAAAGTTACAGTCATGACCAGAGTCTCACTGGGCTGCAGGAGACTTGCACAGAATTTGGTCTCAGCTCCAGCTTCAATAACTGCAGGAATGGCCACCAGATACTGCCTGCAGACACAGACAGATGTACACACAAAGCACTGAAGAAGGGAACCCCAAACCAGTTTCAAATTTTTACACGTCACATACACAAACAAATTCTATTTTCCTTTATTTCTTTATAAACTTACGGTTCAGCTCCCACTTGATCCACACACATCCAGCTCAGGAGGACACACAATGTCCATGTCAGAATCCCTGAACAACCCATGACTGACTGTGATGATCCTCAGAGTCAGAGTCTGTTAGTCACCTCCTCAACTCCCTATCCCCCTCCCACTTAGCACAGACACCAGCACCTACTGACTTATTATGCAACCCCCTCTATTGGCTTTCCAGAAATCTTTAAAGTAAAAAATTTACAGATTTACCCACTACAACTTTTGATAATTCAGGCAAGACTCAAAACACAAAAAGGTTGTTATGCCAAAGTTTCTATAGTGCTAGTGTATAGTAATAAGATAAAAATAAATAAATAAAGATTGTGTTGGTTCACATGCTCATTTAGATGCTGCTCAGATGTTAAGACAACAGATGTTGTCTTAACAAGTACAGGACATTAAAAATGTGTAAGTGCTATTTTTAAAATATAAATTTGTACTTAATAAAGTGCAGCTGTTCCACTGGTCTATGTTTCCATTTATGGTAACACTGGAACAACAAAAGAGCTGTTGTGTTTAACTTTTGGTATTTTATCAAATCTGGGGATAAAACAGACTTATAGTAGGTGAAGTGTTACAACAGTGCCCTTTACCCAGT
>VUQJ01033583.1:42252-58243 GCA_015108635.1 Andinoacara biseriatus | reverse complement strand
CTTACAGGAACCTTCCCCCAACCTTCACTTTAATTTAAAGTACCCATAAGGCAAATTTATTTGCACACAATTGCTTCAAATTTTATTTTATTTATTAGGACCAATGCAGCTTCATTTCTCAAACAGCTCAATTTCATATTTCAACACATCATAAAAGGAAAATTAATATACAGAGAAATAAATCAAATTTAGCAATTATTATGCTGGTATAACACCGTGGGCTGGAAGGTCGATATTAAAGGATAATCACTGGAGATTTAGCAGCTGTAATTTAAACTCTGTGACTGAGGAATCCATCACATCATCACTGAACTATATCCGACATGCAATAAAGACTATTAACTATTAAACTTGTGGCACACCAGGAATGATGTGGGATTATCTCTCTCCACCTGGGACCTCCCTGTTTCCATCCACTCCTCCTCCAGACCGTCACCTAACTTCCGGCCAGTCTCTCACTCTCTCACACACACACATAATCTCTCCCTCCCCTCTATGAGCCTCACACCCCGTCTCTATCTAGCTCGCCCCAGTTCCCATACACACACACATTAAACCGGTTCAGTGTGAGTGTCATGTAAACGCTCTCTCACGGGACCAGGACTTTCGCCTCGGTGGGATCAGGAATCGCGGTGTGTGCATCCGTTTTGCCTTGCGGCTCCGCCCGGTGTGCGGTGCGGACTGACTGCACACATCTGAGAGTTTTATTGGATTGCCCGACAGCGGCGGGAGAGGACTAGTCTTACCCCCAACGCGGGACAAAGAAAACGGGGGGAGCTCAAGGAAACAGGATAAGAGTGGAATAAGAGAGGAGAGAAAATGGACAGCTGTCTCTTCGCACTCGCTTTTGGGCTTTTAATGCTCGGTAAGAGACGTTTCTTTGCTTGACTATATTGATGGCTAATTAACTCCCGATAGATGTCGGCATTCTCCAGTAGCGAGAAGCCAGTGTTGATCCCCGTTTTGAAATCTGCCAATTTAATATGTTTTGCTTGTCTGCCGGCGCACACTCCTATAAAAATATTATTTAAACTATTTTCCGTAAGTTTAACATCTCCTACCCCGTTCGGCATACACCCAAAACACCAACCAACTCTTATTTTTAATGCATTTGAAAGTTTTGAACTGGCTCCCGCTGATAATGCTGTGGATTTGGATGGAATAAGTTTGCGAGTGCCACAGACTAACCTGCTTAAAAAGTTTAATTTTAAGTGAAACTGAGGTGTCGATTGGTATATTGGATTAAGCCGAATTGAAAAATGAATCCAAGAGATTGAAAATAAATCACTGAGTTGTCGCCTGAAAGGCGGCTGGGTGTGACGACGATGGAGTTGCGCAAAAAATGTGGTGTATCTAAATGGAGTTCGTCACGTTAAGACTTGCACCTACTTCCTCCATAAAATTAACCGTTTCACAGCGTCCGCCCTCTCATACAGGTGTGTTAACTAATGCAATGAAGTCATTTACACGACTGGCAATTTATTAAAACAGTACTACAAAGACTTTATTCTATTTAATTGAACAACTTGAGGAAAAATGAAATAGTTTTCAATGTCAAATGAGGGGAGAAGTCCCGAGTTTGGTGTGTTCCTGTCATCAGTCTCTGTCCTGTTCAGCCTCTGATTAGCCTAGCAAACTACTCCCATTAAAACCAATTATCCAACATGAGTTGACATGGTCCCATTAGCCTGCTGAGAAGTCATGGCCTGGTCATAATGATGAGCTGTATTAATATAATCACATCAGACTGCTCTGAGCCAAAGTGCCGGGCCAGACCAAACCGGTGTTGGGCTGGTTTTCTCCACAGGGACAGACCAGGGCCTGTTCACTGGCATACCTGAATACTGCAGTTGCCATATGTTTATGAGCATAACAGTGACTGCCACAGGGGTTCTCCTGTATACAGAGAGAAAGAGAGAGGGGGACTTGGCTTAAATTAGTGCAGTGTAAGACGATCAGATGCCACCAGCACTCATGCTGTGTGTATTCTGACTCCACACAAGGAGAAAGTGGCTGTAATATGCAAAATATTTCCCTTCATTTGGGTGTCCAACCGCCATGCTTCAAATAACATCAAATCACATAACAGACTGTTGATGTGTTTCTGGTAGCAGAGCTTTAAAGATCTTGGTTTCCCGTATGCGTTCATACCCACAAAGAGGAGGAAACCAATTAGTTTGACTTCTCCTTTTATTATGACCAGCTGACTTTGTTTCCTTTCCTGTAACAACCCATAAAGCGTTTCCATTTTTTTTCTTTTATAACAGTTTGTGGCGGATACCCTGATAATTTCAATGCAGTGCACCACTGACATGTTCTACTGATTTCATTGGTTTAAAAAAAAAATACATGGGGATTGTTGGGATTTGTATTTGTTGCATATCCATCAAATACAAGTAGCCAATTGATCCGTCTGTTGGTGTTTAATTAGCACTCACTGGTGAAAGTTTAGAAAGGCTTAGCCCTGCCACTGGATCAACTATTGGAGCTAAGATGAGTTCTTTGATCTGATAAAGTGAGTGTGTGATTTTTTTTTTTCTTTCTTGTTACTAAATGCACCCGTTGATCTACTTGAAGGCAAGCCATGAGCGTGAAAGTGAAACCTACTGATTTCAGTGATCTTGTGCCGTTAACAAGCCAAACTGGTCCCGTGCCATCTATCAGTAAAGAAATCTTATGGGATATGAGAAAAGCTTGTCAAGCCTTTTTTAAATACTAATATGATATGACTTTAGAGAGTGTTCAGTCAGAGGTCACACACCAAAATCAATGAAGCACTGCGTGCATTCAAGCCAAAGAGAGAGTTGTCACATGACTCCATGTAGTCCTGTGAAAAACTAAGTGCACCCTTACTGTTTTCCCTGAGGATAAGTAGCAGCCAGGTGCTGCTAATCAAATTAATTTGTTAAATTGATCATCAGCAAGTGTGGGCACCTCTGTTTTTTTTTTTTGTTTTTTTGGTTGTTTTTATAAGTTTTAAAGATTTGTTGGTCTGGAACATCTCGATCTTCTCAGGAATGAGCGTCCAATCAAATTCACCCCTAGGTCAGACCGTGCAATGTTCTGAAAAACTTCAAAAAGAAAAACCCAACAGCTACATCTCAGACACTACAGACCTCAGTTAGCGACAGTTAACGACAGCACAATTAGAAAAAGACTGAACGAGTATGGCTTGTTTGGTTGGGTTACCAGGGGAAAGCCTCTTCTCTCTAAAAAGAAAATGGCAGCACGGCTTAGGTTTGCAAAGTTGAATCTGAATAAACTACTGGACTCCTGGAACAGTGTCCTTTGGACAGACAAGACCAAAGCAGAGATGTGGAGCACCATGTTTGTTGAAAAGCCAAACAACTCATACCAAGTTGTCATGCACGGTGGTGGAGGGGTCATGATTTGGGCTTGTTTTGCACCCACAGAGCACCTTGTACCAAAGTAAGGGTACAAGGCACCTGTATTCAAGAACCAGATGTGAGGCCATCAGTCCGACAAAAAGGGTCCTGCAACAAAAGCTGATCCCAGGCATAGCAGCAAATCTAGAAAAAGGAAATAATCATAGACCAGTGAAAGTCTTGATCTCAACCTGCTGTGCATAAGCAAACGCCCTCAAACCTCAGTGAACTGAAGTAACGCTGTAAAGAAAAGTGGTTCAAACTTCCTTCACAGTGATGTGAGAGACTGATAAAGTCCCACAGATAACAACTGCTTCAAGGTATTGCTGATAAAGGTGGTATTACAAGCCACTGAATCATGGGGCGTGAAAACTTTCTCGTGACTGTATAATGTACCCTAATTGCTGTCAGTTGTTAATGAACAGTTCTATCAGAGGAACCAGTGATGATTTATCATGTATTATGTAGTTTGTTTTTTTATCATGCAGAAGTTTTCCAGCCCCAGTTTTGTGCCCTTTATGTTTATTTAATGACTCTGGGGTCAGGCCAGCAGTGGTGTTTATAGTGAAGCTCACTGAAAACCAGCCAGTTCTTTCAGGAACTGTCCATATAAATCATGGGGCTCCTCAGTGGTGTCTGAAATGAGAAGAACGCCTACAATACCAGACAGTATCTATTATAGAACAGTCCAACCTATAGCTATTGATCATTTATTGCACTTATTAATACACCAAGGTTAAATAATCACATCAAAGCGTTTGCAATCACCTTTAAGTGGAAACTGTTGAACCTGATTTCATGACTCAGGGCCCAGAAACCGGTGCTTTTTATGGTGACTCATTGCAGTGTTTCAACACACAGTCATAAATATAAAAAAAATAGGAAATTAAAGACATGGTGTCAGTGATCTGATGCCTTATTTTGTTTAGAAAGGGGGGGATTTTTGGTTCGAGGGCTCAGCTGGATGCAGGAATTTCATATTAGTGCAAATAAGGGGCGTGCAAGCTTGAAGTTTAAATGGCTGACTCCTGCCACCTGTCAATCAGCAATAGCATAACTGCCTCTAATGGAGCAGAAATAAGACATCAGCTGCAAGATAGAAGGGGTTTTGGTGTTTTTGCTGATAAGATTGACGGTCAGCATCACCTAAACATTACAAGCCAGCTAAGCTTCCAGATGGCGGTCCAGACGTGCTCGCTCATTCTGCCACAGCGATGCAAAAATATCCAGATATCTTGTTTTTACAAAGCCTTAATTGATTATCAGACCTTGTGGGAATTTTCAGGCTCCACTGGTTGCATAATCTTTTATTTTCACGAGAGACCGAGAGTCATGCAAGCAGGAAACTGAATTTTCCCCTTAGTGATTTATGGCACTCGCTCTTCTCTCACATCCAGGCTTTGCTGAACTTTCTGACTATTTTGTTTGAATCCACCTTAATATTAAAAGGGAAGGAAAGTTTTTTTTTTTGGCTGCATCACATGACGGTAACTTGCATTAGCTGCATATGCTGAAAAAGTAGTTTAAGGGAAATGATTTAAGTTTTGATTGATGCAGACGTGCGACTCAGAGGTGCAGAAAACCCCAGGAGCTGTGTGTGATCTCTGAGGCTCAGGTGCGCGTAGTGGACTTTCAGTGTTACAGTCGCGTTGTCATTTGAGACCGAGTCAACCACCCGCCTCTGATGTGAAGATAAAGATGGATTAAACTGTAGAGAGTTGCAGACAGACAGTGAACTGGAACATACAGTAGGTTTCATATGGTTCTTCCCTCATTGTTCCTGCTACTTGCAAAGCAGGAAAAAAAAAAACCCACACTCAGCAGGCACACACACACACAAACAGGCCAACTGCCAAAAACACAAGAATTAAACAACTTTCAAGTATCGATGGCTCATACGAACGCAGGGCTTTTTCTTGAAGCACTGTTCTTTTTTTTTTCTTTTTTTTTTGTGATCCATTTATAGGTTTAAGGGTTTAAAGATAGAAGACATCACTTTTTCTGTGCACATGCTTCTGTGTTTGCAGACCTCTCAGTATACTTATAGATGTAGACTTATAGAGCTGCTTTTAAAACGACATCACGATGTTGCTAAACAACAATCTGACCAGACAATTTCCCAGCAACTGCTAAAGCTTATTTCTGAGGCCTGTGGATGAACGCTGTGGAGCCAAAAGTTCCAGGTTATATTGAATATTCTTGGACTAATGTTCAGTGATGGAAATACTTTTGATCTTACTCTACAAAAAAAAATGAGTGAGTGAGTGCTTTTATTTTATGGAGTAAAAAGTTATGTTTTTAATTAAAAGGAGCAACTTTGATTTAATGCCGCTGCTCTGGTCATCAGCTGAATCCATTATGCTCCATTTGAACAGTCCAATTAGAATAGGTTAGAACTAATTATTAGATAATTCGGTTGTAGGAATGCCCTGATTGAGCTGACTGGTCATGTCGTGAGCGGTTTACTTCCTTGGCCTTTGTAAAATTCAGCGCCGCTGCGAGCCATGTTCTCACAGCACTGTAACTGACAGGTGCAGTGGTTACGCCACTGGATCGAAACCCAAGCCTCAGTGGTGGCTGGTGTGCGTTTCCAAGATCGCTGTTTTCGGTTTTGTTTTTACTTGCTGCTCACTTTGGTTTAGGTGCACTTAAGCATCAAAACTGCTTATGTTTAGGAAAACATTGCAGTTATAAAACATATTACAAGGCTTCATTTTCCAGCTCACCATAACCCTGTATCCTGCCACCGGAGGCTGTGCATGCACTTCTCCACAGGAAGGCTCCTCTGTAATTTGGGTTGCTTGTTATTTATCACTGATTACAACGAACAATGACTGCCTACTGAGCTTGCTAGTAAGTGGAAGTGGTATATGATCTATACGGGACTGATTATAGCTGATCGTGGCCATGTGGTGAGCTGAACCGAGTGCAACAGATGCCTTATAGGAGACTTGTCCCTAGCAGAAGATAGGTGTGTTACAGTTCACATTTTCCCCACTTCCTGTAGTTAATAAGAACAAGCTGGACTATAAATGGGGGGGAATTAAGATTGCAGGTCAGCAGTAATGTAGTATGATGCAGGTTTGGGAGTCCTGAGTGGTATGGGACATCCTCAGTAATGTATCACACCTTCTTCATGGTGAATGCACCTTCCTGCCATCATCACAGCGGTACAGGCCACCAGCTTTGTGAACATCTCGTAGAGCTCTTTTATACCTTGTTAGTGTATCTCTGAACAAATCCAGGTGTTGTGGCGTTATTAATGGCTTTATTGTTTATAAATGTGATGTAGTTCTTGTAGTGGTTGTAGTTGTTTGTCAGCCGCCACAAGACCCAAATTGAAAGGACGATAAAGATTAAACATTAATATCGGACAGCAGTACTAATTTAAGTGCATGCTCATTATCCGCTTTCATATCTGGGTGCCACTTATCAATAAACTATTACCTACTTTGATGATATTATTATTACTTTTATTATTATTATTGTTAAGTGTTAGATCACCTGCCAAGGTGAGTTCGGTCTGGTTCAGTAAAACTCTATCTTGATGAGTCCTGACATTAGCTGGAGTGTGAAGCCCGCCTCACCAACCAGGAAGCACAGTGTCAGGTAACTGAACATAGTTCAGTCAGTTCTGCTGTGTTGCTACATGCTTCAACCCAGCTGGAACTCAAGATTTCAACACTTTGACTGAGGAGGAATGAAATGCAGATGGTTTGATTTGATAGAAGTCTTACAATACAACCAAACACACACTAATGATCTGGTGTTCAATTTAAACTAAATTAAAGAGGCGCATATAAATCTCAGTCTCTTGCTGCTGTTTTCTTCCTTCGGAGAATCTCTGAAATCTGCCGGAGGGCTGTCATAACCAGCGGTTGGTGTTCGTGCCAGAGAAAATGACGTGGGTGTGAGCGTGCATAGAAACACATGCGCGTGGAGAGTGCAATTCAGGTTTTAGCACCGTCAGCGTCATCGTCAATAATGTCAGTGCTTCGCTCAAGTTGCAGCAAGCCCCGTGTCTGTGTCTTGGTCTCGTTTATGCACCTCTTTAAACACACCTTTGATTTCTAAAATGCTGCTTCTTTAACACAGTACAGTGTGTTAAATATTTTTGTTCTGCAGTTTTCCTTCATCTTAGAGGTTTTGGAGTCCAACTCAGCCTTCACACATTATCTTTTTTTTCTGTTGAGGACTTTTAATTTTTAAAATATTTTCTCTTTCCTTCAAGGTGGGTGCTCGGCCCGTGTGGTGACGGTGCCCCCTGGTCCGTTAATCCGGGTGGAAGGCCAGCCAGTCTCCATCAGATGTGACGTCAAAGAATACACGGGACCTAATGAGCAGGTCATTCTCCCAACACGCTTCTCAAAACTTCCCCTGATGGTGGATGCTGGTTTTCTGCTTTCAGTGTTTGTGCCACTGACCACCACATCCAGTGGTGTCACAAATACTGTGCAGTTAATGAGCTTTTCTCCGTGAAGGTTGAAAGTTTTTAAGGGAAAGTTTGCCTTCACTTAACACTCTGATCATCTTTATCCTTCTTTTTTCCTGCAGGATTTTGAATGGAATATGTTAAAGGACACAAGTGGGCCAAAGATGAAGATAATATCCACTTTCGACTCTCGCTACTCCGACCCGTCGCTCAGCAAGCGCGTTGCCTCTGGCGACATCTCGGTGGTGCGTCTCCAAGACGACGAGGTGGAGCTGAAGATTGCTGAGGTGAAGTCGCAGGATGCCGGCTTCTACGAGTGTCAAACACCGAGCACCGACATAGTCATCAGTGGAAACTATGCGGCTAAGGTCCAACTCACCGGTATGAGTGTGTGTGTGTGTGTGTGTGTGTGTGTGTGCCCGCGCGTGCGTGTTCTGTCCTTTTTGTTATTAAATGTCTCTAAATCCTGTTACACACTTTCCATCCTATCCAATGAAACACCATCATTCTTATGGAAAATTAGCTGTGGTAATTTATTATAGCAATAAAGCCTCTGAAGTAGCTGTTTTACTTTGTGTTTGAGGCTATTTGGATATGTTGGTTCATCCCCACAACTTACTAATGCTCTGCTGACCATGTATATATCCTCTTGCACACACACCCACCCACTGATTTTAGACAATTACTGGTTTATAATTTGTCTTTCTTATGGACACACATACCCCGACACACTGTCAGACTCATGGGGAGCAGATGTCAGGTGGGAGTATTTGGCTTGTGTCAAATGAGGAGAGACACAGATTTGGATGAGGAATATAAATACCATGGTGTAGGTGAAATGCTTAATTACATGGTTTATTCTGCTTATAATCTTTGTAATAACTGGAGTAATTTTCCTGAACAAGAAAGAGAAGCGCACCTGCTGCCAGATAATATTTACCTTTTTAAACAGTTAAGGAAAATGGTCACAGTTTCTGGAAGTCCAGTACAAAAGCACTGCACCAATGAGACTTTTAAATAAAAAGCTAAAAATCAGAGTGCGACCTAAAGTCTGCTAACATTACCACAAAGCTGCAAAGAGGTTTGCCTTTAGGAACCCTACAAAACCAGCAAGAGTATCAGAACTTGAAGTATGTGAACTGATTACTGTGACATTCCAGCCTGCTTAATTCAGGGAATATATTCTTTTAAGCTTTTCCATCAATTTCCCATTACATTACTCCTGCTGACACACCAGCTGATAGTAAATTCAGCACAGTAATGTGAGAAGCTCTTGCTCCCTGCTGTGCTGATCTTCAAGTGTAAAAATAAACTGTATGCAAAACGTTTGTTTTGCCTGTTTTACATTAATTTAACTGTCTGGACAAATCATCTGTTGGTCGCTCAAAAAGGGAGCTTTTGTTTGAATGCAGCCAATATAACGAGAACCAGGAAGTACATCACTTCCTCATCCAACCACCATCCTCAGGTTGTATGTTTGTTTAGCATCATGGACATTTTACGTGTGATGTTAAATATTATTGCTCCAGACCTGTGTATTACCCTACATGTAGCCAGTCACTTTGTGCTAACGTAATGTAACATCATGGCTGGATATTGATGTTGATGAGAAATATAATACAGGTGGCATTTGTGGTTGTGGTTGCAAATTAGTGCAAATTTTCAGAACGCATGGTCGCTTCATTCACCTTGATGGGTGATAAATATTGATTTTTGTGAGCCAGTGAACCACATATACACACGTTGCTGTTGTTTAAAGAAAGTTTAAAATGATCTCTGGTGCAGTCTTGGCTCCAACCAGATTGAGAAGGTGGGCCACCTCGAGCCAGAAGTGATTGTATTCAAGTGTAAGAGTGCAGTGAGACGTATCAGCCATTCTTGGTCCCGTTAACCACACAGCAAGCCATGAGGCCCGGTATGGTATTCTAACTGTGAGGCAGCAGTGCCGACCACCGCGCCACCGTGCTGCCCCTGACAATAACTGACAAAATCACGTGAAAATATGGCCTATACTTAAAATAATACACCCGAAATGAAGCAGTGAGCAATGCAGTACCCTGTTGGTTAGCTATGTGTTTGCAGCATCTAGACTGGAGAAATTTTAAAATGGGTTATAAAGATGGCAGATCTCTGGTTGACAGGAGTTAGAAGATTGCTGATGTTAAGCGATCTTATATTTTTACAGATTTTATTTTACACCTCACCTTTTATACCCACAAATACGCACAAATATTACAACATACATGTTACTTGAAATCTACATTAATACATTTATACATCCATTTTTTTTTTGATGAGGCAACAAATATTTATACATGTCAGTTCATAACGCTGGTGTAATTACAAGAACAGTCGACGCAGCCATTGGAACTTTTTCTTTTTGGGCTTTTTCTTTGGCTCCATCTTGGTTTGGCCCTCAACTTTGTCCATCTTGGTGATAAGGCTCTTCTCTTTTTCTCAGTTTGTTTGCAAAGACTCCTGCAGAGACTTGATGTTTTGCAGTAAGTCCTCTATTTCCTCTTTGTCTTGTTCGGTGTTTTGTGTTTCAGAGACAGACTCCTGCAGAGACACAGAGCCTGTCTTGTTCCTGTCTGAGTTGAGCGGCCTGTTCCTCCAGCTGTCTCTGAGTTTCTAGGAGCTGCTGCTGGAGTTGCTCGATCTGCTCCTGTTGTTTCCTGCACTGAACCTCAAGATCAGCCTCCTTGGCAGGTGTGTGTGAGACCTCTGTGGATTGGGTGGAAGGCTCCACACACAGTTCTGCAGCAGGGTTGCTGCTTTGTTCTTGCCTGTTTTGGATCACATCTTCCAGTTCGGCAATTATGGGACTCTTTTCTGTAACAATTGCTTGTGACTTGTTACCGCGAGCCTCCTCTAGCTGTTTAGTTAGCTCTGCTATTTTTATTGCGGCAATTGTTTCACGGGTGTTACACTGTTTTTTAAGCAGATCCCACCGAGACTGGTATAGCGAAGCCCTTTTGTTGGCAGCTGCCAGTTCCATAGTAAGTTGATTCTGCTGGTTCTGGGAGCCCTGCAGTTGCTGTCTGAGAGACACAATCTTCTCCATTGGATCATATGGGACTTTGCCCTGACTGGGTCTAAAATTTGGATTGGTCCCATAACCCTGAGTCCCTGCAGAGGACCCAAAGTTTTGTCTTCTGGGGTTTCCCAGTGCATTTACCTGCAACTGCATGCTCCTTGTTTGGGGTCTGAAAGCCATCCTTTCTTGTGCTTTTGCCATAGGAGTTGCTTGAGGGTTTTGGCTTCTGGTGTTTCCGTTTTTAAGCGTCTGCATTGCTCTGAGTTTGATGTCCATCTGGTGCTGTGCTTCTGCTATTGGAGATTTGCTAAATTTGTCTGAAAGTGTGGTTTATATATGTCACAGCCTTTGATCCCTGTATCAAAGCCCATGATGATGTCACAGCCTTTCATCCCTGTATCAAAGCAATTTGTGAGGATTCCGTATTCCTTTCAAAATCTAACTCCCACAAACCAATTGTAAGGTTAAGGCTTTTATTTTGTAGGATCTGCTGAATTAGCACTATCAAAGCCACTCTACCAGAATTGCAGTCACTTTAGGCCTTAATGCATTTTAAAAGTCACCCTGTGTACAGTTGTCATGAAAGGGAAAATAAAGTTTAGAGGCTAAAACTTTTTATTTTTTGGTACCAAATTTTGACCTAATTTATTTCTGTTATAAAGTTATACTTTTACCTCGAGCCTGTAGGCACCGACTCGTTGTGGAACCAGCCGCCATTCAAAGACGTGCAACTCCAGTTTAGCCAGCTTCAAACTGCATTTCAAAGTTTCCCGGTTTTAGCCAAAATTGTTTTGCTAAAGTCAGACTACTTCAAGCCAAATAGATGCTTTGAATAGCTAAAATGCTTTAAATGTCATTTTTAGACGTACAGTTAAAAGAAACACGTTTTCCATTACTCAGATCATCTACTACATGCACAATTAATTTGAACTACTTCCCGATAAAGAAACATGTATTCAGCATTTTCCTTTGATTTTAATTGGGTTTCTCTTTTTCTGGTTGGTAATTAAACCCATCTTCTCTGCATTGGTTTAATCCAGTGTTAACCCATCCTCAAGCAGAGTCAATTCTGTCTTCTGGAAAGGATTTTTAAGGGTTGATTTAAGGAGGATTTTAACTTCAGTTGAGTTTAAGAGATGAACTCACAAAGAGCATTGTCTGACAGCAGGTTAGTTAGCTCCATAATGCACCATCATGTTCAGCTGCTCTCTGCTTCCCAGCACGGCTCCCCAGACACCTTGTTAAATTTAGACCTGAATTAACTAGGCAGCGCTGTTTGTGAGCGAGAGATTGTCGTGTATATGTGGAGCATATGTATTAGTGAGCACTGCGTTTTGCAGCGTATACAGTTCCGCGTATTTGTGGCCGTTGGTAACACAGATGATGAGTTAGATTTATGCCAGTTGAGACGTGTGTGATCCATTTCTGATTCTCACACACACACATACACACATGCACGCGCTGCCTTCATCGGCCCACTGAGGCCGATTGGTTATGTAAGAAACAAGTGAGCAGAGGTCGCTGAGGGTTTGAAAACTCCTTTCAGGCTAATTTTAATTGATAGAGCAAAACGCAGATTATTTGCACTGCCTTTCTCATCTGCCATGCACAACCACTGCAGCACAGCAGCAACACTATAAGGCCTGCAGGCTACTCTGACCTCCAGTGCCAGGTCTGACTGGTGTCTGCTGCTGTCCTGTTTATATCCACACTTTTAAGAACACCTCGAGGGGTGAAACAAGTGTTTGAAACCCTGCAATAAACACATTTACTCCTTAACATAGAATGTTATCTTACAAGCGGAGCCATCGTGATGGCTAAAGCAGCATGATGCAGATCTGCCAAGGTGAGCCTTATAAATCAAAGCATGATAGGTGCCGTACGGCTAATGCTTGGGATGTTATTGTTCTGATGATGCCAAACAGACAAAAATAAACAGAGGAAACACGTGAGGGACCTGCATATCTGCTTTATTCATCTGGCATGATCAACAACATTTTGCAGCCTGATCTTCAGATATGATTTGACAGTCTGAACAGTAGGTAGGAAGACATTATCCAGCTCGGGTGCTGAATGGGCTGCACCCTCTTTTTAGCACAGGCCCCTGTAGTGTTCGATTGTGCCTGTGCGAGCGTATATGGGAGGTAACGGTCTAAAGAATTCCCAGCGAGCGAGTGGGAGTCGCGTCCCATCTCCTGCATGATCTACTCAGGCAGCACCCTTGTCTGGACCAACTGGAATATATTTGCGATAGTGAGAATGCACCTGAAGCAGACAGTTTCCTGTTTTGCGCTACGTGTCAGTGAGGACAACTACAGGCAACTTTTCCCGACATTATCAAGAGCTGAGATTCTAAATATGTAATTAACCTTTACAAACGCTGATCTGAGTGTGTTTCATGCACATGCAAACAGAAATTTGATAATGATGATTGAGCCTGGAGAGCTAAACGTCTCCTATAGATGCATTTATATGCATTACATCATGTATTTTACTTACATATTTGCTTTATGCTCTGCACTGAGTTCCTCTAAACATGGATATGGTGATGAATAATGTTCCTTCTCAACAGATTCCTCTCATCGTTGGCTCACACTTTCCCACCCTGTTGTGAGACCACCTTGATCAGTGTTTTCCACACACTACAAGCTGTGTGTCAGATTCTCCGAGGACAATCAAACCTGCTGCCGCACTCGTACTTGTACAGTAGTTATTAATTACAGTAGTTGTTAATGATTTATTCAAGGTAGAATTTTTAATAAAGAGCCAAGATGTTTTCAGTAACAGGACAGCGGACTGACTCTGTGCGTCATTCGCGCTCGCGTTAAGGACTTGTTGATCCATTGTTGTTTTCTAACTTTGCATCTGAAGTTGGGATGAACTTTTTATTCCTAAATGCTTACAAAGCAGTCTTTCCCACAGGATGTAAACGTGGCATTTCTCAATTCCCATAATGCATAGCTACGTACTTCTCATTCCCAGCCATCTGCCACCTCTTGGATTCATTTGTAATGCGACTACAGTTGGCTTCCAAAATACACAGTTCATCATTTATCTAAAGTGTTTCAGTGCTAAATCTCAGAGTTTGGAGCTACTGTTGCTTTAAAATGGTAGGAATGACAATGTGACACACACACACACACATGCACACAACCCTCATTTCTTTAAAAAAAAAAAAATGACAAAGTATACACAAGATCCAGATGACTTGATTGCAATGATAATACAGAGCCTGTAATTTCTGCTTAGCAGACAGCCAAACCCCACCCTGATTTTTGCCTCTCAGCTTTGTTATTAACCCCCCATGTCTTCACTGCATCGCGGCATCTGTCTTTTCCCGTACTTCCCCTGTTGCGAAGAGCAGAGGTAAAAACTTATTTTCATTGCTCTCCATGTGCAAGCATTTAAAAGCAAAGTCATGCTCCCATCAGGAAATCCAGGAGTCATAAGCTTCATTTTTTTTCCTTCCCCCTCCAACAGTGACTCATCATCCTTCTTTGTGTCATAATAAGAAAGAAAGGAGCGGTGAAAGCTGCTCTGTAAAGGCCTCCTCCTAGAGGACACATTTAGTTTCATTTTTTAATACATAAATGAGTCTGAGATGAAAAAGCGGAGGTGAAACTTGTTTGTGTGACTTTTAGAGTTTACTCTGTTAAGACGCTGACCTTCATGAGCACTCCCCTGGGTGTGTTTCTCTGCACATGCCACACATGGAGGCACAAGTTTACAGCTTTATCTGCGTCTGTTTGTTGAAGCGCTCCTTTAGCCAATGACCTTGGCTCAATTATATGTGAGACACTGTGTAGGCTCGCCTTGCTCTGCCCCTTAGTTTAACCTGACTACCTGACAGACAGGCTGCTTTGAGCTGTGGTAAACATACATAGGTGTGACATTATGAAGAAGGACGTGATCATTATTTATGATTTTTGTCACTCCACCCAATAATTCCTGGCAGTCTAATGGCTGAATGTTCAATGGTTCATTTCTTACAGTGTACAGTGTTTCTACTGCTCAACATCAACAGAACGGGGAATGGCCGTTGCTTACCCCGAGTTGTTATGTCATCATTTTACCCACATTTTCCTCCCCCAAATATGCTTAATTTTTTTAAAAGCGTGAATTGGTTTAAACAGATCTTTGCCGCAAACAGCATCTTTTTGCTCCCAGCTCAAATATGCCTCAAGTGATAGACGGCGAAAAAGCAGAAAACTGGAGGAAGATGCAGATGTGCTGCTGGTTTAGCCACCGGGCTCGTATCTGCATATGAATATATGCTGAATCTGTAGATTATTGGTGCACAAACCTTTCTGTTTTATGTTCGTTTCCCCGGTTGTAGTTCAAATTTTATTGGTCAAGGTCTGGTTGCATGCAGGCAAACCATTCAAGTACAGATGAACACTTTGCAACCGTTATTGCAATCTTGAAACTCTCAGCTAAAAAAATCTGTTAGCATTCTTAAACAATGACTGGTTGCTGGAACAGAAGATGGACCAACTTGTGGATGAAAATAAGTTAACAGAAAGTTAGACTATTAAATATACATCCTATATTTCCTTACGTGATAAAAGTTAGATAACAAAATTGTGTGTGCATGCGTGTGTGTGTGTGTGTGTTGGGAGTAAGTTTCAGCATCTTTAAGCTCGCTGCAGTGTAATAAACTCTAAAATGTTTTTTTTCTGTTTTTTCAGTCATCTCCAACACCCTCAAGGTCTCCCCCAAGACCCCGCCCCCAGTCATCCCCGAGGGAAGTGACCTAACTCTGTCCTGCAACGTCACCCGGGAACTCATCCACCCCACCTACCTGTCGGTCACCTGGTCGGTGAAGAAGGGGACAGCATCAGAGGAGATTTTAACGTTTGGTCCTCAGGGAGACGTGGTCACAGGGCCCAGGTTTGCTCGGCGTTATGCGGACGGAGGCATCCGATTGGTCCCCGGAAGGAATGGATTGTTTGAATTGGTGATTTCTAGAATGACGACGTCTGATGAAGGGAATTATGAATGCAATGGAACAGAGTGGACGCATGAAATTGGAGGACAATGGATAAAAATCGTGGAGAGTACTAAAGAGATGGGAACTGTTGCCGTTACTCCTACAAGTAAGAGTTAAACTGTTGGTTGCACAGCTGATGCTTTTTG
>VUQJ01033579.1:2695-31495 GCA_015108635.1 Andinoacara biseriatus | reverse complement strand
TTAAAGAGGTCCCCTTTCTAAATGTAAGATTCAGACAAACTCAGACTGACCTGATGAATTACAAAGAAACTAGAGCTAGACATGTTTTGTTTGTTTCTTGCCAGACATATGAGGGTAATCATAATAATGCCCCATTCCTGTTCATGACCTTTAATGTTATTTAATTTTAGCTGGGAAAGGCTGCAAATTCTGGCTCACAAAAATGCTCCAAATGACCTCTAAAAGTCATCGTGGCATCGGTGATGTTGATAGCAGCAGCATTAGAAGTCTTTTAATTTAAATAAATGTTAACATTTGGATTTCCTCTTGTTTTGTGTCTTTGCCTTCATTGCAGTTCCAGTGGATGTCTTCTCTCCAAACTCTGAGTGGAGTGGTTTCTATGAGTACCTTGGGAAGAGACAGGCCACTGCCTTTACAGTTACTGGGTTCAATGGTACCAGTGGGAGAGTTAACATCACATTACTGGAAACCAGCGGGGTGTCAATCAGATTGTCAGGTAAAACAACAAAGGAAGCACTCAAAGTAAAATTATTAGTCGCAATTTGCTTTCACTGTTGTTACAGCAGATCTATTATTATATTTTAATAAAAAAGAGCCACTAAACAGTTTCTTTAGCCAGTTTTTGTTTCTTTAGACAAAGCCTGATTTAAGTATTACAAGTAATAAATTATATTTAAAATGCACCACTGCAAAACTCTTGAGCCATGCCTCATTATTTTATGTTTTGCTTCCAGGGAGTCGGACTTTCTTGTAATTTTTAAAAGGCCGGTGTTACTGCTGACAGAGTACTGTGGTTACCCCACTGAGCTAACTTTCAACTTTGTGAAAAAATATATGACCTAGGATTTTAACAGTCATAGATGCATCTACAAAAATCTTGAACAAGTTGGAATCTTGGCAACCTTGATGTCAGGTTTTCTGAAAAATCTTGTGAATGCGACGACCAGAGAAAGGTGTCACCTAGGATTTTTAAATTGATGCCATAGACTAAAGATTTCAGATGACATAGTTCTTACCATAATAATGCCAATCACAGAAAGTGACAGTATTCTCAGTGGCTTATCTTTATTGTGATTTTAACATTTCTTATTCCTGGTTCTTAATTTGCCATTTGCTTTTTAATTGATAAGTAAAATGGTAAGTAAAGTCACTAAGGCGCGTATGCACCCCATTGCAATGTACTGAGACCTGGTATTTATGTGTTGTAGAACTTGTAGTTCCAGGGTATTTGTGCAACCGAAAGATTCTACTGCCAGGAGGCTGAGAGGTAGCACTGGTTGCTGACAGTGTTTTGTTTTTTTGTTTTTTTTTAAGTTTTTCTTTGGACATTGGCTTTTTTCCCCATTCTTTTTTAGTTCAGTTTTTTAGTTTCAGAGGAATGCCACTTAACACTGAACTATGAATCATTCAAGTATAAAAAAGGTACCTAACTCAAAAGATGAAACACCGTTTGTTCTACACATGACAGACAACTTAGCAAAGAGCCAATTTGAAATTGTATGTTTAGGCACTTTATTATTAGCAGCTTGTTGCAAAAGCACATCATTTGTTCCCATTTCTTTACTTGAATCTATGAAAAATACCAAGCATAACACAGTTTAACAAGGCATAAAATGGTATTTTTGCACTAACAAGGTGATTCCTGAAGAGCTGCCAAAAAATATCTTGGCATGGTGTGCAGTGTGTCCTAAAAATTCTATCTACACCAGATAAATGCTATTTGAAAGTCATGTCCTTAAGAAATGAGAAAAAAATCCAGCAAAGACCTGAGACAGGACCTGAGAGCTGCATCTGGGCCTTCAGTTGATCAGAAATGGTCTCGTGGAAGGAAGACTGGCAAAAATCCACCATGCCTGGAAAGCCACTGATTGGCAATGGTTTCATTTTTCAGCATGACAATGATCCCAATCACACTTCCAATACAATAAAAGCATCCTGGATAGAAAAATACACAATGGAACACTATCAGTCATGGATTGTCTTCCCCAGAGCCTGCATTTCAACACTACTGAAGTAGTGTGGGATCATCTTGACAGAGAATGGAACAAAAGGCAGCCAACATCCAAAGAAGAGCTTTGAATGTCCTTCAAGAAGCCTGGACTATTTCTGAAGAATCCTTAAAGAAATTACTAGAAAGCTTCCTAAGACAGTTGAGGCTGTGTTAAAGAATAAAGCTGGTCATACCAAACACTGACTTTCGAGCTCATTAGAATTGTACAAACTTTGTTTTACCTTTTATATTATTATATATTATTTCCATATATGTTTAAACTCTACCTATTTCCCATTTTCCCAGCAAAATATAAAGAAACAAGTTGTGACTCAAGACTTTTGCATACTATTGTAGAAAATACTTTACCAAAAATGGAAAATAGTTGAAAATACTTTTTTTTAATATGATTTGAATGTCTAAACTTTGTTGTAACACCATCTTTGTTGTCTGTGAGGTAGCAGCAATCATATCCCAGAAATGAACATTTGCATATTAATTGTAGTGCAAATATCACAGAAGCAACACTGCTGTAGGTGTAAATATACACCAGGTTATTAAAGATCTGATTTTCTTCACACTTATCAGCAAAGCATCACTGGTATCTGTGTTGAAACATTTATATCGCACATACCATTTTATAAACACCAGCTGTCTGCAAGGCAGAACTGTACATCATACAGATGAGGTGTCTGTTTTATTTATATGAACTGCAGATGCATGTGTTAGGAAAATTACTGGTTGATGAGAAAGAAAGAAAAAAACAAGTAACCCCTTACAGTCAAATTCAACTTTCAGCCTGTCAAGTAATTTCATTTTAATATTTCTGATGTCTCACTTACTTGGGCTTGTCATGTTGAACAGCAGTGGTTTTGTGTTGGCACTGTAGTTAACCAAGTGGAGACATGTAGCTGAAGGGTAAATGTCACTTTTCCTTAGGAATGTGTCACATGCTTGTTGAAGGAAATACAGTATGATCATTAAAAAGTGTCAAAGTGCGTTCTTCTCCCCGTTTTCCGATCACCTCGTCTGTCAGTCTTTCCATTTGTCAACTTCTTACTGCAACTTTGCCTCAGTGTCTTTTTCTTTGCCTTTCCAAGTGCCAGCACAAATTAATAGTTAATTTTTTTAACCACTAACCAACCGAGGCACTAACCAAGTTATCTGTGTAATTAAACAGTTCTCTGTCTCTGTTGCTCTCTATCCAGGTACCTATAAGTCAGAGGAAAATCAGCTGCTGTTGAAGGTCTACCAGGTGAAGGGGCCAACAGAGCACTACTACAGCAAGTTTAAAAATGACAACTGGGCCATGGATGGATATGTAAGAAAAACCTCCTCTTCTTTTCCTATATCAAGCATTTTTTGGTTCTTGTAAAAGAGTTACCAAAACAGGGTGGTAAGAAATTAGTTATTACATAAAATAATTATTAACAGAAGTTACCAAAGTTTTTCAGAATCTAAAGTTCCCAATGCATCTGCTAATACATAGGTTATATGTTTTGTCACAATACATGCACTATACTTTTATGTCAGGCCATAATAAAAAGTAAATCAGTGCATGTCCTTCCTGTTATATCATAGAATCATCAGTGTCCCAGCAATCATTTGTGCCCTGTGGAGACAGTAGAATAAAACTAAAATAAGGATGATTTCAGAGATGTCACCTCACGCAGTGTGAAAAGAAGAAGAAAAAAAATTCAACTCACTATTTGATGTGACCACCCCTTGCCTTTAAAATATTACCAAGGTATGCTTGGGTATGCCCACGTATGTCTGTGCAGTTTTTCAAGGTGCTTGGCAGGTACATCACTCATAGGACCTTAAAAAACCTTTAGTTCTTCTGTCAATTTTGGTCATTCCAGTTGCTTCTGTCTCTTAATGGAATCCCTGTCAGATGGCATGATTTAGAGACCGGAACACTTTACCATCTGTTTCAGGACTTCTTACTTTGCGTCATTTAAATTCTGGCTGTGTGTTTGAAAATTGTTATGCTTCAGAATGACTATGGGTCTGTTCAGACACCCACCTGGTTTTGGTGTATGATGGAAAATAAATGAAAGCATATAACATGCTCAAACATTTTACTCAGTACTCTATTTTCATCGTTATTTTTTGCATGGAAACTTCAATGCAGCATCTGTGACTTTACTTATTGAACTGAACATTTGAAAGGAATAGTTAAACTTTTTAGCACCAAATCACAACAACAGTTGCGATTTGGTGTTTTCAGGGTGTTCACCCTGTTCTCAGGGTGTTTTATATTGTAAGGTAAAGACTCTACAATAATACAAATAATAGCCCAACAATCATATGACCCCCTACAGACAAGCACTTGGGAACAGTGGGAAGGGAAAACTCCCCTTTAACAGAAAGAAAGCTCCTGCAGAACCACACTCAGGGAAGAGCAGCCATCTTCTGTGACCGGTTGGGGGTGAGGGGACAGAGACAGGACAAAAGATGCTGTGAAAGAGAGGCAGAGATTAATAATAACTAAAAACTAAAAGGTGCACTAATGATGTGGAAAAATAGTGGGGGGTATGAATATTTTGTTGTTGTGGATCTACCAGTTAAGCACCAGTCAGCTAGAGTCAGGTAGTGACAACACATATTTTTTTGCAGATCCATATCTTAGCAATCAAAGCATCAGAGTTGTGGGGGGAAAAAAATGCCTCTAAAGTGCTCTGAAGCGCTCCCAGCTGGGCATTTTAAGACGAGTGTCTGTACTACCCATTACAGCACATTTCAGATAACAAATCCTTAATAGAATGCATTGCATTTATTGTTAAAGGCAGTAAGCTGCCATTGTGCAGTGCTTCACAAAATTATGTTGTCACTTTACTGCTCAGTACAGAGTAAACATCTGTCTGTCTGTCATGCAGACAGGAATGAATCAGTCAGTGCGGGAGTGAATTTGGATACAGCTTGTTGTCACCATGAGTTGCCCAGGCATGTGGCTGAGACTCTAGGAAGTTAATATCCTCAACAAGATATTGTTCCAGCATGTAACTCTCCACATGACCATGAATCCGGGACTGAATTGTATACACTGATTTCCAACAGCTTTGATTATGAAAAATGGCGATAGATAATGAGAAAAGTCCACTTTTTCATTATGTGATGCGATGTTTATGTGATGTAATACACAGACTTGTTAACTTAGCTCAAAATTTATATTCAAAGCTGGGATTTTATGGTCTACATACTGTATCTACAGCTGAGAAATTGATCAGACATCTGATCCTGGTTGATATCTTGACACAGAGAAGAAGGGAATAATTGACTAACTGAGTGTAGAGTGTAAAGCAGGGGTGGACAAATGTTTTGGCTCCGGGGCCACATTGACTTTTTGAAATTTGACACATGGGCCGGGCCAGCGCCAGATGCATATATATTAAACATAAACATAATAAAGGCATTATAGTGTTAATACTTAAATTTTGTTTTAGTGAGAACAGTGTTGTTTTTGCTAGTGTATCAAAGTCTCATGTTTGTTGTTGCAATTCTCAGAATCCTTGACATCAGTCATAATTATGATTTGATTTGATTTGGGCAATTCTGTACCAATCTTCGGCGGGCCAGACTAAAAAGACCCAACTACGGCCCCCGGGCCGTAGTTTGCCCCCCCTGTTGTAAAGGATTGTTGTCAACTCATATGGAGGGAAATAACGTCAGAAAGAATGAAGGAAGGAATGTATGACACACAGACAGCTAAGTTGGATACAAATGACAGAAAGTGTGGTGGGACTTGGTGAGTTCCTGATTCCTGAAAAAAATAATCTTAGAGTCAGAAGATGAAATTGTGATTGTTGATCTCTGGATAAAGCAGTCTTGCCTCAAATTCTGAATTAGATGAAGAGGGGAGCAAAGCCGGTAGAGGGAGAGGTACAGGAGTTGTACAATGAAGAGGATGTAGTATTCATCCATCATTCCATTTTCAGGTTGCAGGAGGGCTTGAGCCTATCTCACCTGTCAAAGGGCAAGAAGCACCTTGGACAGGTGCCACTCTATCACAGGGCTAAAAAAGACAGACAACCACACACTCTCACATTCACACCTGCAGCAAATTTAGAATTGCCAGTTAACTTTCTAAGCATTATTTTGGACTGTGGGAGGAAGCTGGAGTATGTCAAGGAAGCCCTTCAGGCACATGGAGAAGAAACTCTATAAAGATTTTAGCCAGCAAATTTGAACCTCAAACCATCTTGATGATGATTTGATTGATATTTTAATGCTTTCAATGATTTTACTGCACATTTGTTTGATGTAAAGCACTTTGAACTCCCTTGTTGCTGAAATGTGCTATACAAATAAATTTTTACTTACTTCTTGCTGTGAGAAGACAGCGTTAACCACTGAACCACCATGTCGCCTAGGGTAGTACATCCAAATTCTACATAACATATGTGACAAATAACAGTTGAATTTAGAACTGAATTTAGCAAATGAATGCGTTTAGTAAAAGCAACACATTAAATTACTGATCAGTCACATTATGGCTTTATACCGTATACTTTATAGTACAGTACCAGTCAAAAATATGCACGCAAGTATGTCCGAATTTTTGTCTGGTGCTGTAGCTAGCATAGTACAGCATAAAGCTGTCTGTTGCTAACCTGATAACATCCAGCTGCAGCTGACTGTACACAAAGGTAAATAAATTATCATCTTTCTGGTCCTAAAAATGTTTTCACCGTCTTACCATGTGTACGTTGGGGAAAAAAATTGTTTGAGCCCCTGCTGAATTTGTAAGTTTGCTCACTTCTAAAGAAATGAACAGTCTCTATTTTTATGGTAGTTTCATTTTAATGGAGAGAAGACAGATAATATCAACCAAAAATCCAGAAAGAAAAGCACACATTACATAAAAGTTGTGAATTGATTTGCATGTGATTGAGTGCAATAAGTATTTGATGCCCCAACTTAGTACTATAGTGGAGAAACACTTGTGGGCAAGCGCAGCAGTAAGTTGTTTCTTGTAGTTTGTCACCAGATTTGTACACATCTCAGAAAGGATTTTGCCCCACTTCTCTACAGAAACTCTCTAAATCCTTCAGGTTTCTTGGCAACTCAAAGCTTTAGCTGCCTCCACAGATTTTCTATAGGATTGTGGTCTGGAGACTGGCTAGGCCACTCCATGACCTTAATGTGCTTCTTCTTTAGCTACTCCTTTGTTGCCTTGGTGTTTTGGGTCATTGACCCATCTTCAGTGTTCTGGCTGTGGAAAGGAGGTTCTTGCCAAGATTTTATGTGCGGTGAAGTTGTCCTGTACCTTTAGCAGAACAACAGCCTCTGTGCTTGACTGTGGGAATGGTCTTCTTTGGGTCATAATCTGCATTTCTCTTTCTCTTCTTCAAACATGACAGGACAAGTTGATACCAAAGAGCATAATTTTGACCTCATCTGACCCCAGCACTTTCTCCCAAGCCTTCCCTGAATCATTGGCAAACATAAAACGGGCCTGTATGTGTGCCTTCTTGATCAGGGAAACCTTGTAGATGCTGCAAAATTTCAGTCCATTACAGCGTAGTGTGTTACCAATGGTGACTGTGGTCCCAGCTGCCTTCAGATCATTAACAAGTTCCTCCCATGTAGTTTTGGGCTGATCCACCACCATTATCATGAGCATGAGAAAAGTGAACTGGCTCTGTGGACAGGTGTGCTTTATACAGATAACAAGTTGAGATCAGGAGTATGATTGTAATCTGTGTGCCACATGGGCGCACAGCCAATCTGTGGGAACCAGAATTCTGGCTGAAATCAAATACTTATTTCACTCAGTGACATGCAAATCAATTTATGACTTTAATGTGATGTGGGGTTTTTTTTTTCTGTATTTGTGGTTGATATTCTGTCTCTATCCATTACATCAAAATTAGAAACTATTCATTTCTATTCCTATTAAACTGTATTAATTTAACAACAGCATTAGCCAGTTTGAACAATGATTTGTTCCTGATTACCTGTCATCAGTGGTAAACTCTTTTGCTGTTCAGGTTACTGCTGAATCAGACCAGAAAACGTTTGTTTACCAGGGCCATATTCACAGTAAAGATTTTGGCAAGTTCCATCTGACAAGACAAGGTAGGTCTGCTTGTAATGCCACTATCAGTCTGTAGAAGCAATACATATGTAATATTAATGAAATGTTTTTGTCAGTTTTAATGTGTAAAATAAATGTTGCATCAGACTGCACAGACAGGGAACAGAAACTAACAATGCAAGAAGCTTCTCTTATACATGCACAAATATGTGTTTGTGTGCACGAGTTTATGCGTGTGTTGGTTTATCTGTCTTTGTCCCTAGGCCCTGTAACCACGGCAATGGACCCATCAAACCCCTACACAAACAGCAGCTCTGTGGCAGCAGCCATCTTAGTTCCTTTCTTTGCCCTCATCCTCTCTGGATTTGCCTTCTACCTCTACAAGCACAGGTAAGCTATATCCTCAACATCAGTCCTTCAAGGAAAAAACAGACAACCACCAGAGTAGAATACAAAACAGGTGCTCTGACTTTGCTTGCAGTATAGTGGCAGCGAGTAAGTAATATTACACAACTCATTAAGTATAGGAATGTCAGTGAAATTTTACACTTTGTTTTGAAAAATTTAACACACCGACAAACACCATCTTTATTGGTTAATGTTCAAGAGTTTCACCTGATAAAATCTGCTTTTAATTATTTAGTTCTTTGGTTCAACTAATACAGTTATTTTATTCTATACATTGAGTAAATAAAGAAATTTACTGCATGTACTTATTTACAGCATGTCTGTCAGTTGCAAAGATGTTGCCTCCAGAGGCATGTTATATTGAATTATGGACTCTCATGGTTTCAGATGACAGTCCTATTAATATGCATGCCTAAATTTTGGTCAGCATTTTCGCAAAGCGATGGGAAAGAAGCCCTCTCATGCTAAGAGGGCTGACACCAACACTCAACCGTGTATTTAAGACTCTCAAAGTACAACCGGTTCTAAAGAGATTAATTATACATTTTTGAAAGTAATCAGTTTGTGCGTTCTTTGTTCCTAATTGAGTTGAGAAGGTGGCAGTTTGATACATTTTAGGACAGACAGGTTTACGGACATTTTAAAATGTAATTATAGCTCTAAAACTCTAAGCCCATGCGGGTTAAATCTGATTGACCTTAGATATTAATTATTGTTCCTAGAAAGTTCACAGCAGGCTTACAGTGACTTAAGATGCCAGATAATTCAGGACTACATTGAGGGTAAAATGTCATCATGATGTTTCCTATTTAAGACTTGTGCAAGATTTTACAGTTTGAGGACGTTGCCATAATCAAAGTTTTACAAAGTCATCTTATGCAACTAGACTATAGACACTAATGCACATTAATCTGTTGGCTTGTCATTTATGGTACTGCAGCGCTGTGCTACAGTTTTTAGCATACCATGAGCCTGGTAGACATACATTTTAGGTTGCACACTCAGTAATGTATTTTGCTATGTTTTAGTTAACAGTAAATTCTGTAGAGTCTCCATGCATGTGCACAGGATCATGCAGATTTACACAGCACATTTTGCACAGTATGCACTGATTAGTTTTCTAGTCTAGTAATTCTATCATTACATCACATTTTGTTATACAACCTGATTGCCAGTTAGCAATGTGCAATGCTGGTTGCTGTATATTAAAGCTGATGGTTGTATGCAGGACATTGTCTGCTGACACAGATGACAATGAGAGACCAAAAGACACCTGGGGGCCTGGCGGCAGGTAAGACTGGCACCTGTCATCCATCTGGTTCAAACAACAACCAGACCTTCGCCCGCCGCCACATCCTCCGTCAAACTTCTCATCTATTGTTTTTAGTTTTCAGACTTTTCTTTGTGCTGTTTAGTAAGGCTGCACAGTTCCCCCCAAAATGTCATTCTGAAGTGAAATAAATATTTTATGATTGCAATTCAAAACTAAAAAAGATTAGAAACAAAATGATTATCACTTCAAAGGTTATTGGAACAAAAGGACTCCTCATATTAGCAAAAGGTGGTTTGGGGTACGTTTATATTCCCCCTACAAAAACTGATAAAAAAATATTTTAAGTTTTCAGGAGTAGTGCAGCCCTACTTTGTTAAAACAGCAGTCATTTAAAGTTGTAAAAAGGGCATTTTATTTTGTCTTCGATCTCATTGTCATCCTTCTGTCAGCATGATGTCATCAAGAAGAAGTGCAGTATTTGACCGGGCCAGTCAAAGCAGATGAAAAATTTGCTTTCTAAAATCATTTGTCTTATGTCACCTATAACTGGAAATAATCTTCACTAAAATGGTAGCAGTGTCGGGACATTTATAACCTATTATAATGCCTAGCCTGACATAATGGCAAGCCAACAGAAAATAGTGTTCAGTACAGAGACTGTACAGTAGTAGCTTATATAAGTAAGGTGTGAGTGTGTCTCACTACAGTCTTGCTTTGGCCCATATGTCTGCACCGTATCTATAACACTGTCAAAGCAATTACAGTTGCCATTTTTCATTCTACCAATAAAATTAAACTATTGCACCTACAGCCATGACCAGTGCAACAATTTAAGCTACTGCCACACAGGGAGGTCTGCGGTGTGTGTTGCTGTGTGCAGTTTTGCAAAGTAATGGGTTGAGCATGTAGGGTAGGCTTAGTGGTTCCCTAGGGTTGGATTTCTACCAGTGCGCACACACACGTACATACACTCTTAATGAGGTCAGAGTCAAACAGCGTTTTAGCTGCAGCGCTCCTCCCTGCTAATAGTTCCACAGGGTCTGCGAGTAAGTGATTACATCTAACTGGATTATAGGACCTGATTATCCAAAAATTTAATCGGCGACAAACAGTCAAATTAAGGGATGGTTGTCATATAGTGTATCCGTCTGAACCCCTGCAGTAAGTTTCTTAAAAAAAAAATATCATTCAGGCAGACTGAGTAATAATAAATTTGCATATTCTGAACTGGTCCTATTGGATGATGGTGGCTGGCGTGCTGACACGCTTATGTGAGACCAGTAGATGGTCGCTGGGTATCTCAGCTACTCAAGCAGAGTGTTATAGTACATGCTGTCACTCCTGCCATAAATTTGTCCTGCAATTTGGAGATTTTTACTACAAAGTTGCTGTTACAAAGTTTGGTCCTTTAATCTCAAGGGTGAAGTTTCAGACCAGCATGTCTAACAAGACAGCTGACATGACAAGGAAGGGTAATTTAGGTTTGACTAAACATTGTGTTGTTTTTTAATTTAATTTCACAGCTATATGTGGCACAGATAATTATAGTAAACAACCAGTTAATTCTCAATCTGCACCATTACAGTTGTATAGCTTTCTTTTAAGCATGCTGCTGGAACATTCTGCTGTCTGGTATTTATTTTCTTGTTCCCTGAGTCCCTGTGCTTTTTGAAGTGGAGACCCTGAATAGTTCCATATAGTCTTTTTTCTTTTTTAACTTTTTAAACTTTTCACTCATAAAAAGGTAAGCATGCTCACCTTGACTTCAGGTAAGAGCTGCTACATTGCAGTGCTTCTTTTAAAACTCACACAGGCTGCAAAAAAAAAAACAAAAAAAACACAAAATCACAGAAACATACAAATACAGCTGCTTAAAAAGACCATGACAGGAGCATGGTAGATACTTTCCCAAACCTTGACTATAAGGAGATCTCTCACCAGTGATGTAGTCAATGTAGCTACAAGTGGTAACGCCCCCAAGTAGTATGTAGGAAAACTGGTCCTAATATCTTGTTTCCATCGGGGGAGCGGCCATAATGGAAGTTCATTTATTTACTGCCTGCTATATCCATGCATTTTAAATTTGCTCAGGGCTTCTACAATTATCATAGAACCATAATGCTGAATGCTGAACCTTTCTCTAAAACACACACATATTAATGTTTTAGAGAAATGTTTTGGCATTATGGTTCTGTGAAGCAAATACAGATCAGAGGTTGTTCAGGTTGAGCCAGAAGGCAGAAAGTGATGCATAGTTATTGCTGATTAACGTTTCTGAACACAAAAGCTTAAAATGATTATTTAACATAACTGCAATGTTTCTTTATAAAAACTACATTTAAGCTTAAATGTGAATTATTACCATGTTGGCGAATGGGGCATTTTAAATCGGTTTTTCAAAAGGGCAAGTGGGACAGAGTGAGCTCCAACTGCACAGTGCTCTGTGTACAGTACAAAATACAGTAAAAGCAAAGCCACCTGGTAGGTGTAATCATATATTCTCTAGTATTTTGGGCTCAGTAATTGAGGAAGTACAATATGTATGTCTCGTTTGATATTTTTGTTCTAAATGTTTGACACTTGGTAGGAGCTGTGTTAACAGTCTGTGTGCAAAAAAAGGCAACTAGAAGTTTGCTTAGTAAAACAGTTCCACAGACCTGTCTTAATTCTTCCTACTGTAGGTTGAAAATATGAGTGTTTAACTGCATGGTTCTGGTGTTTTAAATTCCTGTGCACTTGTGGTTGTGGTGTATTGTTTGTTCCTGAGTAATTCTGTGAAACAAAGATTAATGCAACGGTGTTTTTCGTTTTTGTTTCAGGACACGTCCAAAGGTCCAGTTCAATGGGTATGTCGGCCACGAGAGCTCAAATGGTCAGGCATCGTTTGAAAATCCAATGTATGACACCAACATGAAACCCACTGAGGCTAAGGCAGTTCGATTTGATACCACACTCAATACAGTCTGCACTGTGGTATAGTCCAGCTAACGTGCCACTGTCCGTACAGTGGTTCAGTCCAGCATCCATCGCTGTAGTCTGCAGTGTGGTTTAACCAAACAAAAAGGAAAGGACAAACTTAGGATTTGGACTCATCACCGTGAGCAGTCCCTGTGTAGCAAAGCTGGTTCTCGGACAGCCTAATCTACACAGTCATGCAGCTCTACCCCATTTCCTACCTGAACAAGGATATTATCCACCTCTAGTCTGAAAGAGGGAAAAGAGAGAAAATCAGTTGGACCCAATAAACAAGGGAGTGGACAATTAGATCATTACAGTAAGTAACATGAAGTTATTCAGGAGATCCACTGGTATAATTGAGACATTTAGGGAAAAAACACAAATACAATTAATTGAATTCCCTAAAAGAACTTGTTTGTTCAATATTTGCTGACATCTGCTAAATTTTTCACAACTTCCTTATGGAAAGGTATTTATATGGCCCTCAAATACCCCCTCTACAATTAAATTGTTGTTCATGCTAATCTAGCCCAATTGCGCCCTACCAACTCCCCTGCTGCAGGGCAGACATGGGTTTGACTGATGTGAGGTTCAAACCTCAGGGGAAACACATCCACTCTTCTCCGCTCTCCAGACATTTGATGGTTTATATATGTAGATATAAGCCATCATTGGCCATTAGACGGGACTTGACAGGACTAGACCCTCAGACGTAATGACAGTTTTCAGAGTTTGTTTTGGTGGACAAAAAAAATAACAGCAAACGTACAGACTGCTGTAAATTTGACAACCAAACGAAGTCAAGGCAGTGAGAAATAAGACCAACGTAACACAATGCCACTCTCATTCAGTCCTGGACACTGGTATGAGATCAGTGCTAATTGTGGTGGACAAGTGCTAATCAAGTCAGGGTCAAATAGCAGCTGTAGATAAGTTTGAAATGTTTTAGCCTATTTGGAGAGCTGAATGAGTTAGGTTTAATATAGCAGGACAATCACAGAGTTAGTAAAGTTTAGTTGTCAGTTAAAAATGGGTTTCTGTAATTGTCTTTCCCTTATTTTGCCTTTTCTAACAATGTCTACACATGGCAACTAATTAGGCTAAAACATACCAAATCAAGCTTGTGCAATGTTTTCCCCAGGTTAATTGTTATAACCTGTGGGCTTCTTCTAGATGCAAATTGAATATTTTCAAATATTAGAGGTACAGTATAGATACAATCAACTCCATACAGTATTCCACAGTAGCACTAGGCAGGCTAAGATAAACCAGAAAACCAGACATTTGAGTTGCCAGGTTGGTGTACACAATGGACTGGTTTCTAGCGGCCTGTCTAATACAATCAAGGAGTCAGACAACTGATTCTTGTTCTTAAACTAGCCAGGATTCTGTGCTTGGTGGCTGAACAAGTGGAAGCCTGGAGGCAATAAGCTGTCAGGATCGTCGACTGCTGCAATCAGCTGTAGCCAAATCCAGGAAATGAACTGTCTTCTCATAGCTCTGATCGGGACTATCAGTCAGGAAATGACTGAATTTATATACTCTCCAGCCACAAAATCAGAAATAGATGAACTGATTGACAGATTCTTTGACTGACAGATGCAGACAAAAGGACAGATAGACACCTCTGTCAGTCGTGCTGGAAGGAGGACATGTTGCAGTGGAAGCAGAGGCAAGTAGTTGTCTCTTATTGTCTCTTCTGGCATTTTTCTTCAGTGAAGATATTGATGAACAGACTCATATGTTCAAAACCCCAGTGGCCCCATGGAACCACTGCTGCTGGGGACCCCAAAATATAAACTTTATATAAACCGCACAAATTTTGCACTAGTGTGTTTTTCTGACTGGGTTATGAAAAAAATGAATAATTTTTGGGTCTGAAATGGGTTTGGAAAATGAGTAATGAAAAAAAATAGCATTTTATTCAAAAACTTCTATCTTTAAAAAGATGACAAAATTATTAAATACAGGGTTACAGAGTGTTTGTATATACACATTTATATTTCACACTCCCTGTAAGCAGAAGGTGTGACCACATGCTATACTGTTGTTTATTTTGTTGCCATGACAACATGCTAGCCAACCAGAAAGTTGGGAATGGTTTACCTGTGGACCTCCAAGCAGGAAAGGAAATGGTGTCCTGCCATTTTTTTTTTAGAATCTTGGCTGTTTCTGAAAGCTTATACCGAATACTGTTAGTAATAGCTAATACTTCAAATAAAATATTCCCCCCCAAAAAAAACATTTGTCCCAGAGAAAAACTGGTACTGGGATGTGCATGGCCCAAGACCAGAAGGCTCTACAGCAAGTGAACGTCACCGGCAGGCGGTCAGTGATATTGCTGAGGTGTTTGTGCAGAACTCAAAGAAGACCAGAGGACAATGTAGCCACTGCCTCTTTATCCTGCTGCCGTCTGGCAAGTGATACAGAAGTATCCAATGCTACATCTTACTTTTTTCAGACTCCCCATTCAATGAGAAAAGTGACTTTTTGTTCATTACTAAATCATTCAGTTTTTATAATTTGAGTTTTTATTACTAGAAAAGGACGACTGCATCTACAATAGTTACAGTGTTGGATACAGTATAGACCGTATGAGCTTTCAGGAACAACGCGTGACTGTTTCTCTAATTCTCTTTAAAAAGATGTGTTGTAAATGCCCCTTTTGCCTAACGTTATCACGCATCATTTCAGCACATCAAATATCTGATGCACATTCTCTTGTTTGAACACACCTTTTTAAAGAGCACACAGCATATGTGTGTGTGTGTTGAGAATTGGTAATTTAACAGAGAGGACAAAAAGATACAGCATGAAGACAACATGCACAATTATTGTTGTCGATAGTTGTTGTCCCCTGAGCCCCTCCATTGTTTGAGAAATACCTCGTGTGCAGAGAGTAAGTTACGTCCTGCTTATCAATGCTGGAACTTCACTGCAACAAATACACAAGCTTAGCGAGTGTGACCCTAGTTGGCTTAATTTCCTGGTATTGTAAATCAAATCATTGTTCTAGCACTAATCAGTTTTCGGGAACCAAGAAGATTTAGTAGATTCAAGTCACTTACCAAGCTTGTTATTTCTCGCAGTGTCCTCTAAAAAAATATTTTTTATTTTTCGAAAGATGCTGCACTTGGTTTAAATCACAGATGTAACTGCTTTTATTGTCTCTTTCAGTGTCTGTTTCCTGTTTCGCTCTTCATGCACAGCATTGTGTCATTGTTTTTACACTTCAGGCATTTGTTTTAACATGCATGATTTTATTTTGTTGTCCAAAACTTCATTTATGTTATGTTATTCAACAACAATCCATGTTGTGCTGTCATTGCACATCACAAATCTGTTCATTCTCACACACAGTATCAAATGGTGATAATGAAAAGAATGGATAAAATGAAGATTTGATATATTCTTTATATAAAGAAGATGTTATAGTGAGTCTGGCAAAGGCTAATTTCACTGAAATTTGTAGATTTTTGCTATAACCCAAATGAAGTAATTTAAAAAAATATATCATTCAGCACGAGGAGGTTGTCACATCCACCTGTTATGAGATAAGAGAGAATAAATTAACAGCAAATGGAGGGTTTATATTTACATTTACAGCCCCGGTAATTGAATGTGACTATACACCCAGCCTGAATGCTGGAAAAGAAATGTCCTGAAACAATAATCATTATGTACGGAGGAATTATATGCATTGTCAGCCTGTCATTTATATTATCAGGGTCATGGTCAGACGGTGCCAGTGTGATGCAGACAAAATAAAAAATATGCAGATGTGTGTGGTGGCTAAAATAATAGCAATAACAACAAGTCAGAAGACACACATTCAAAGTCTCTTCACAGGAATAAACAAGACTTGTGTAAACAACAGTAGAGCGTCTGCTCACACCTCGTGAGCCTCCTCGCTTTTTATCGTTAGAATGCACCCCGTGACTCTATTTTAATTGATTTAATTAATTCAGTTGAGATTTCCTATGGAGTCAAGAGTGCATAATAATTAGCAGCTCCAAGGTTTCCACCGGCGTAATAAAAGGTCTCGTTTTTAACAATTAATGACAGAGATCTGATCTCCTTGTGTGCCTGAAAGAGAAAATTCAGACTCCGCGTTGTCTCTTTTTTGGTATGTCACAGCAGAACCTTACTGTACCCACAGAAGTTCAGCCAAATACAAAACTGCAGCAGGATTCTCAAGTTACATTTCTGGGGCCTCACATGAATGTCTGATCTCGATTAAACCTTCAAGGTTTCTCCAGACTCAGCTTTGTCATTACAGATGCCATCTCCTATTTTGATTGCTGTTTCTTTCAGTAACTGTTTTCATTCATAGGTTTTCCCTGTATTCATACAAAGAGAGTGGTAAGTGTATATTTACCAGTGTGTGAAGGTTAGTTCTCTAACTCCTGATGAATTTAGACTAAAAATGATCTGAGTCACGTTAGTGGTGCAGACAATGCTGAAGTACTGGTTTACAGCCAAGCACAGTAAATGATGCGTAAAAGTCTCTATTTCAACAAAAGGTCCTCAGCATGGTGGCAAAAATAGATTCCCACTGAGTCCAGCTGAAGTCTAAAAGAGACATGGAGATAATTAATTTTCATGACTTCTTAATTAACATTAAATTAATGTGAAAGATCAAAATGAGGAAAAAGGCACCTCCCATGATTATATATATATATATATATATATACACACACACACACACACACACACACACACACACACACACACACACCATGCCCATTTATACTATATGGGCATGGTGGTGATACAATGGGTCATATAATGAAGCCATGACTGAAAGTGATTTATCTGAAATCGATAGAATGAAACCTTGTAACAAAGGTAAAATCCTTGTTTGGAATAGCTAAGGCTGCTTTTCTCCCCAGTGCCCTGCCAAAGGAAGGCACCGGGGAGAAAAGCAGCCTTAGCTGTGCACATGACAGCTTACAGTGACTTTAAAAAAGGATTAAAAGCAGTGCTGCTATTCTCTATCACTCAACCTTTTTAAAATAAGCTGAGCAAAATTCAGCCGAACATGAAGATGCCTTGAAAATTTGGATAATGTTCTTTTCACTTGAGGCTTTTTCCCCTCCTCTTTTTTTTATTGTAGAATTTGTGAGGACGTTTCCACATTTGCCCTTAACTTGATGTTGTCAGCAGTCCTCACTGGATAAAACAGCAACAGCTGGCTACAAAATTTAAGAAAAAAAAACTACATGCTAAATTTTAAAATGCCAAGGTTATTGTTACATCTTCCTTTAGGACTTCTCACAGCTTGGGGAGAAGTTTCTCATTTGTCCCTCACTTTTTCTAAAGTGGTATTGTCAGCAGTCCTCCATGAAGCAAGGGGCCCAGAGAAACAATGAGCTTTGAAACCAAAAAAGAAAAAAAATCACTGCTGGAATCTCATTGCCAGATGGAAATTTGACCTTGCTCGGTGTGTCTTTTCTCAGACAATCTTTGTCTTCCTTACAGACACAGAGTGTAAATGTCTGGATAGTTTTTGTTTTCATTTTATATGGTAATCTAATTAAGTGTAGTTTAAATTAAGTATAGTATCAAGTATAGTTTAGTTTGCATTGCCAATGCTCCTCATCTTGTTCGCAACAGTTTGGTAAGAACAAACTTCTCATGCTGTATGTTAATATTAGAGCTAAAATCTACCTGCTGTGAACTGAATATTTTTTGAGTTCCACCATTTAATCCAAAGGAAAATTAATTGCCATTGCCAGCACATGGCTGTGTGAACCCCGCATATATTAGTGCATTCTCTGCAACACATAAACATAAAGCATTACTATTGCTCATAAATGTGTACCGAAACATCTTTTTTTTTTCTTCATCTCCCAAAAGGCAGAAATATGCTGAGAATCGACAGGTCCTTGCCAGGAAGTTGCATTCATCAGTAATGTCACTGTTTTATGCATCATAATACCTGTTCATCTCTGTCCTCTCACACCATCATCATGTGCTGCTGAACTTGAAGTAGGTGCAAAAGAAGAAAAAAAAAACATTTTTGTACAGAAATCTATTTTTTATGGAGAATTTGTAAAAAAACAAAACAAAACAAAAAAACCAAAACAAATTATTAAACATGCTGTACTTTTTATGATTAATGAAGTAGGTACAAAAAAAAAAGATCTTGTTCATTACAGTCAATGTTTTTACTGTTACACACCATGTAAAAAAAAAAAAAAAATCTATGGTTCAAACTGAGTATCAAATATTAAAATGTCAGATCTCTTTTGTCCATCATGGCTGCTTTTACACAGGAACGGAAAACCTAGTGGGACCCAGCATTAATTGTATTCATACTGAAGAGAAGCATATCTCCGTGTCACACCTGCGAAATATGTTATTCAGTGTATAAAACACTTTTGCAGCTTGGGGCCAGCACAGTGTGTCTTTCTTCTGAACATTAAAGTTTTGAAAGCATTCATTGCAAAGATATGGTACACGATGTAGTGATACATTCAACAATTTTGTATTGCTTTTTATGTGGCAGCGGTGCAATAAAAGCTGCCTGAGAATTGGTGATTCTTTACATTGAAATATCGATTACACCTATTTTTTTTTTTAATTGGATTTTAGACACACATACACACTGAACAAAAATTAAACACCAGATGTTTTGTGTCATAATGCCATTACCAGTACTGATGGTTTGAAGTGATGCTTCCTAAACGACAGCGTTCTCGTGTAACAGCAGCCCTGTGTGACTGTGTGGGATGACTTTCACAGGCACAAAAGATTTTGGAAGACTTGACCCCTTTACGGCCTAAATCCTGACCTCATGTTTGTCGAAATGAGGAGCAATCTAACTCTCCTTCCTTAAATGCTATGGGTTTAGGGTGGAAAATGAACATGTGGCAAATTTAGGCTTTAGCTTCACTAGCAAATTGGCAACAGTCTTGGAGGCTCCTGATCTAAACATGTACCTTAAAATGGATTTTTCCTGTCCTCCTTGGAGATAACAAAGGAGAAATGCGATGGGATGTTATGAAGGGTTAAATAACAGTAAGTGAATGCAGCCTCACAACCTGCTGTTAAAGAGAGACACAGTTTATCTATCAGCTATTTTGATGACATTATTTGAGAATAAAGTTTTGATACAATAACTCACGGTGTGTTCCAGTGTTTTTTGTGAATGTCTGTGTGGAGTTTGCATGCCTTTCCACCCAGTGCCCAGTTTTCCAGCTTAGACGACTCATACTTAGTCAGGGTAGGTTCTCTAGATGGACACATTCAAATATGAGCTCGTACGACAGGACTAATTGCTCAATTTTGAAAGCATTCAAACAATTTTGTAAAAATTATTTGTCTAAAACACAACAGAATGCCGCCAGGTGCATCATGTCTGCTTTAACTATCCTAAAAATATGTGCCTAGAATGTGATTTGAGTGCTCCTGTGGCAAATTGCACTGATTGGACATAGCTTTAAAAAGGCACATTCCTGTGTATTGATTCATGTCAGGACAAAAATCGAGCTATGAAGTCCAAGTAACTCTCTGCAGACCTCTGCAATAAAATTGCAGTGAGACACAGACCCAAGCTGGGGTATAAAACAATTTCTAAAGCTTTGAGTGTTCCCAGGAGTACAGTGGCCTCAATAACGGTGTAATGGAAGGAGTTTGAAATCTGAGTAACAAAGCAAGAAAGGCTTCGACCGGGGACAGGACCAAGAACCCAGCGGTCATCTGAAGCCCTCTACAGTGAAAAGATGGATGACCATCTTGGCAGCATTACGTCTACTAGAGACTTACAGAAATAATAAAAACTTTATTTGTTATAGCAGTTTTTAAAACAGTTACAGATTTCTTAACAGTTTCAAACATACATCAAACATACAAACAGTCAAAAAAAATGTCATCCATTCACTTATACACACACGCACATACAGCATACTGAGAACTACAGTATAGCCAAAAATAATGGGTGAAGATGAAGGAAACGCTAACCCATAAAACTTTGTTTTCAGGAGTCATTTCAAACAAACCACTGATTGAACTGAAAGACTGAAGAGCGTGGAACTGTTAAAAGACCCTGATTAGATGATTGAAGAGGCTGACTGCTGGAATAAGGTCTCAACAGGAGCCTGGTCATGTAGGCCTTTATATGTAATAAATAAAAATTTTAAAATGAATTCTGAATTTGACTGGAAGCCAGAGAAGGATAGTAAGTTTAAGGTGATGTGTGAGTGCTGGCTAGTTTTTGTTAGCATCTGGAGATGGGTTTAGAAGGACTGAGAAATGCATGTGAAAACTGAGAATAATCAAGACCAAAGAAAATGAAAGTGTGTGCTAAAAATGACAAATTACTGGGTGACAATAAAGGCTTAATTTTTTTTGTAATATTTCTCAGATGAAAGACTAGAAGACTTTTGAGATGTGAAATTAAAAATAATACCACGGTTCTTAGCTAATGATTGGATATTGCTGGTGATAGGTCCAGTGTGGCTGACAGAAGCTGTCAGGGCTGAACACAAAAACCTCAGAAGAATATAGCTGGAAAAGCCATAATATAACTACAGCATGGCCTGCTTGGAGTTTGACAAGCTGAATTTAAAGGACTCTTCAAGGACAAAAAGAAAAAAAAAAGAATCTGGCCTGAAGAGGCACCATAAAACAAACAAAAAACATAACACTGGAGTGGCTTTGGAACAAGTCTCCGACTGCTTTTCAGTGCCGCAGGCAAAGCCCAAACTTAAACTCAACAGAAAGTCTCTACAAAGACCTGAAGTTTGCACTTCACAGATGCTTCTACTGCAACCTGATCGCCCAGGTGTGCACATCCTATTGAGGCTTCCTGAGAAGATTCAGAACTAACGGCAAAAAGGGGCCTCTGCAATCATAAATGACTGTTTCAGTGCTTATATAATATATAAGATTTCTGTGATTGATTTTTAAATAGATATGCCAAAAATATTTATTCTTATATCCTGTACTTGATTCCCTTGTCATCACGGGGTGTTGAGTGTTACTTGATGGATAAAGATTTTTGTTTCTTTATTTTTTTTTTTCTTTGCATTTTTAAAAATGTTCCTTAACCTCTAAAGTCATAAGGTGATTTTTTTATATTGTTATTATTTTTGCTTTTATTATTTATCAATCACTTATTATTACTGTCCCTGTGCTCAAAATAAGACACTGTACAGTCAGGATCCTGTGCAAATCTGTCATTTTATTAAGAACAGCTCAGTACGGACTTATTGTAAGTGATGATCCATAAGTAAATTTCAAAGTGTGTTAAAGAGCAGTTTTGTTTGCCTTTGTTTGCATTAGTAAAGTATGTGTAAAGTATGTAAATGTCAGTTAACTGATTATTAACTCTAGGGGTTGGAATGGATTATGTCACTTATTGATGGTTGGTTATTAATAAAACTTTCCACTTCTAGACAGTTTCCATGGCTACAGGTAACTTAGAAACTGCTGTGAAAGTGAACATACATAATATACAAGTAATGAGATTAAGTCACTGATGGATGTAAAATTCAATGAGAAGAGAGCACAAGCACTCGGAAGCAGCATGTGGATGTTTGAAACCACAGGGCAGGACGATCAGCTCAAACAGCTGACATCACCTTACAAAACAAGGTTATAAGATGGTTTATTCATATTACTCATATGAATACATAAGTGTGTCTAAACTTTTGACTGGTATTGTATAGGAAGAGGCAAATAAAATGCATGGAGCAAGAAACTAAATGACAAATAAGAGCAAATAATCAAGTGCAATTAAATATATTACAAAGAAGCCCAGCTGGAGCAGATAAATTCACACTGTGCTGGCCATGCAAAATATGTACATGCACAACATGACTAGCAATGGAAAATGTGCGATCTCATGATGACTATTTCAATCAGTTGCCTAGAAAGCATATGAATAAAATTTACTATGGAAGTAAAATCATGTTTTTTTTTGTTTTATTGCACTTCACAGGATCTCTCATGGAGCAAAATTAAAGTAATATTCAAATAAAGAAGTACATGTTTAAAATTACTTTGACATATTTGCCTTGCCTTGAGATAGAAAGAGTTTTGTGATGACCAAAGCTTTATTTCAAGTCTCTGACTGTCTTTCAGTGCCCCAGGAACAGCCCAAACTTAAACTCCACAGAGGATTTCTGCACAGACCGGGAGTTTGCAGTTCAAAGATGCTTCTACTCCAAACTAACTGTCCTGGTGTGTAGACCTTATTGAAGTTTCCTGAGACTGAAAACTGTAACTGCAAACAGTTAAATGTAAGGTCGCAATTTCTATGCAGTCAGGAGCGGGCTGGGGTTGAAATTCAGCCCGGGAGCTTGGTCTGGAGAGGCCGCGAGTGCTGCTGTGGGTAAATTGGGTAAAAAAAAAATTACAATTCTAATCACCAGCCAGTTCAACCTGGAAATGACCGGCTGTTTGGGAAACCTCCCAAACCTCCTGATGGCCACCACGCCCCTGATTTCAGTACAGACTCATAGATCGATTTTAAAGCAATTTAATAGATAGTGTCAACATTTCAGAATCCAACCAAATGTGAAGTAAGGTGATGTCATGATATGGTATGCAGACCGTTGAGATATGGCAGTGAAATTAACCATAATCCACACTGTATCCTTCCAAACATCACGCACTGAGCAGCTGTTATTGGTGATCCAGAGCCATACAAAATGTTCTCTTCCAAGCAAAAGACTACTGAGAAAGATGACTTTGGAAGTACATTATATACTTTCAGGTGACAATAAATGTGACCAAAATGTTTTCCTATTTCATCCATACAGACTGGGGGATCACACTGGAAAAGATAAGAAATGCTGGGCGGTACTGATGGTACTGAGCTTTTGGACAAACTGTTTCAAAATATTTTAGTCAGTGTTGATTCCTGCATTTTTTTATATTGCAGATGTCTGCTACAGCAAGTTTATGTTTGGTCAAAACAGGAGACAGCTTGTCAAGAATCTTGTTGACATTTGTTTTATTGAAGGTTGTAGCCAGTGAGAGGCTGATAGCTTGAGGGCTTTATGAGGAAAGGGTAGGTTGCTAAAAAAGCTGTAAACCTGTCAGCTTCAGCCATCCAGTTCTCTGTCCAGGTTTCAGTTATAGGCAACTGCTAAATCATAGGCAATCTCCTGTACCTAAAATGAACAACTTATCTTAAATTAGTTGAATATATAATAAATCTACATTTGAAAGCTACTTTAGTCTGGTATATAGCGTGTCTCCTTAAGGCTCAAACGTTTACACAAATAAGCTGCTTCTGTCAGGTAGTTCCTCTGCTCTGTGGAGAAAAAGACCCATTTGTGGGTCCACTACTGTACTCTGGGAAGTGATTTGAATCCCCATCACTTCAGCCTCTGTCCCTTCTGGTGAATATTGTATTTGTATAATTTACAGCAGTTGTATTTACACACTTGGGGGCAGGGGGCAACTGCCAAACTCCCCAAGCTTGTAAAACTGGCAAAATTCCAAACTCCACGTCAATTTAGAGTCATTCCAGCTTTCTTTGCTGCCTACAAATTCCCATAAACACTCATTAACCTGAACTTTCATAGCAATTTACAGTGCTACTTACTTTGCTGAAGAAACCCGCTCATTTTTCATGTAGCGGTGACCACAAGGCAAATGCCATATGATTTAGCCACTCGCCCCCTGACTGTTTTTAACTGTTTTATTTCAGTAAGTGGTACTCAGTCTTACATACTTCCACTGACAAGCAGCATGTAACTGATTGCTAATTATTAAATTAGCATGTTGTATGTAGAACTTCAGGTATTTGGTTCACCAGCCATGTTATCATTCACGTGAACAAAACTGTGATTTTTAACTACAACTGTTTGGATTTATTGACAGTTCATCTCTTGCACTGGTAACTTTTTTGGGCTCCTTTAGGCAAGAAACAATGACGTGATCTGAGTGAGCACATGCAAGGTGAGTATAATTTCTCTGCCTATTGATTGGAGGAATCTAACGCTACAAGCACCTTTAGTCAAGACCCATTGGGTAAGTAATGCCTCTGCCCTGGAGTCTACCCTCTCAGGAAACCTAACATGTAGGGTAATGTTAGCCAATGCAAAAGCCATCATGATAGAACAATTCATGGAGTTCAAATGCAGGCTGACTTGAAATTCATTTTCCAGTGGTGAGCTGTATCTATGAACACTGGCACTTGATGAGGCATGCTTCAGAAATGAGTGAAAGGTCTGAAGTGGTTCAATGTGACTTTTTTTTGTTTTTCTCCCCTTGCAGATGACTTCAGTGTCCATGTAGTTGCTTTCATCTGCTCTGTAAACTCACTGTTGCTGTCCTTGGTGCTGTGTTGTGAATAAAGCATGTTGCATTTTGAGTCGTTTGCAATCTGCTGTGTTTGTCCTTTGCACTCTTTTTGGTCCTTGATGCTGCTGTATAGGTCATTTGCAGATGTTATGCTAAGTCGAGTTAATTGTATTGCCATGACAATAGGGGTTGCTAATGTGCCTGAACTTGATCATTAGTGTGATTGTTGTTCATGGTTGAATGTGACTGGCTTATGGACACATTAAGTTAAAGAGTGTGCAATTATGATATCATCTGTTGAGAGTATCATTTGTTGAAGACAATTCCATTTAACTCTTAAGTCTAGGTTTGAGACTTAACATTCCGTAGGCAGGAATAGAGTTTCTTCTCATAATTTAGATTTTGTGGATGATCAGTATGTTTAATTTTTTCTCAGATACTTCATATGCTTAGTTCAGTAGTATGCATAGGACTGTTACACACAATAAGCAGCTCAGTCCTTGCATCTCTGCATTGTCTCAACTGTAAAGGAATGTTTTGTGTAATCCATTACCCTGTGCAAGGAACCTCAGAAACCCCATCAGTTTTACATATTTATGCTAGTCAGTTGTTTTCAGAAAGATACCTGCAAGGAGGTCACACTCAATCAACCAAACACAAGGGAGCTAATTATTACCAAGGAGTCGGTCTTTTCTCCACCGGCTAAAACACAAATCAGTGACATGAAGACAATTACTTTCTGATAGGACCACCTCAAGCTACTAAATACTGTGGGAATTCAAAATCCTGACATTCTCTAATAAAGCCTGCAATTGGCTTAAAAGAAATGTTGTGATATGAGATTAAAAATATGAGATGTACTATCCGACTGATTAATTAATAAGAAGCTGTTATCAGTCACGATTTCAAATGTGACACTTTTGTTGCCACCCTCGGTATTTTTATGGAATTTTTTTCTCCTCACCGCCACAAATACAGCTTGACAGATTTTCCTTGTTTTGGAGTGAAAGCAAAAAAACCATTTAGACATAAAAACTACAGCATTCTTTAAGAAAGCAATGGTGACATTGCAACAGAAACTGTGGATTTAATATATCCTGTGCCTCTCTCTAGCCTAATTGGGCTGTAAGGTATCTTGAGTATTATTTTATTTTTTTTCCAACATCTATTTTCCGTTACTATTTTAGATGCTTCTGAACACACGTGGACTTTGGGAGACAGGTGGTCATTATGGCTGCTTTATTAAATTGATCTGATAACTCAAAATTGGTTTCTGTCTGTTGGAAGAGAGTGGAAGAGAAAGGGAGACAGTGTGCAGCACACTCACGTTTCCCACATGCATGGCTTGTGCTCCCCATCTCTCATGCGCAAATGGCTCCACACACTGATGTACTGTATGTATTTATTTTATTTCACCGAATCTCTATTACTTCTGCCTTTCACCATAACTAAGTGCCTCACATTTCAGATGATGTCACGTTCCCCCGATCTCTTTCGTTTGGAAATAGTGTTGCTTGACCTAATTTTGATAAGCTCATTGTTATTAATATGCATGTTGTCAACAACGCATATTAGCGCCGCAAAATGAAGCTGTGACATTCAAAAGAGGCAAAGTAAGACTCACATTGTCACAGTAACCTGGCTGAAGTAGGTGGCACAGAATTGTCTTCTTTGTGTCATTACTTATTTCTCTTCTCCAATCTTCCTATCAGTGCTTTCTAACCATTATTTCATGTCTTAAGTATATACTTATACAGTATTTCTTTTCCCCATTTGTAGCAGGAGAATCTTCACTGTTAAAAAAAATAAAATAAAAAAATAGTTTTTCAGCACTTCATGATGCGATCTTTGAATATTTGACCAAAGCAAAGTTGAGGTGACTCAACAGACAAACATCAGTGTGACCAGCAAATGCCATCTTATTTGATGATAGACCCAAAGAATAGCCCAATAATGGTCAATACTGCTATTTGCCCATTGTATCGGTGCAAAAATACAATCATGATTACAAAGCGAGCATAGGGGGTATGCTCCCATTTTTGTATTGGGAAATTCTCAGGTAATGATGGCTTAATTTAGTCCCTTATCTGCCTGGTATCCAGCACCAGTTCAGAGCATCATGCACTTTTGTTCTAGTTGCCCCACTCTTGAAGAAGCACTGTTAACAGTGATGACAAGAGAGTGCATGTAAGTCTGTTTTCTCCATAGTAGCCAGCCCGCAAAGGTCATACTGTAAATATTTCAAGCCCAACCACGTCATGCAGATTTGTAGTGTCTGATAAAGTTGTATACTATTTCATAGATTCAGTGTCTTAAAACTGCCATTTTTAACTGTTATGAAGTGAAACAGTGATAGTCACCTATAGCTGGTGCCTCATGTAAATCTTGTATGTCTCATGCTGCTAGACTGGACGTGTTTTTAAAAGTGTAAATCTCTTAATTGCACTCAGTTCTGCTCAGTTATCATCATAATGCAGAGTATATAATCTCAGTAACCAGATATCACAAATTAGTTTGGGCAGAATTTGAATAGGAAGAAATATAATGAGCAAGGTGGAAATTTCAGAAAGAGTTTTCCTTTTTTTCCCTGAGTGGGGCTAATGTGTGTCAGGAATTATCATAATGTCTATCATCATTTCTCTCACCTTACAGTGTGTTTTTTTTTATTGGACAGCAATTTCAAAAAAAGAAAGAAAACTAAGTTAATTTTATATCTATAATTTATGCGCCACTATAGTAGATGATGTGACTCAGACAAATTATAAAGTTGCTAAATGCAAAAAAATATGAAATGAAAATTAAACAGAAAAATAATTTGAGAGTCATTTAATTTAAAATACTGCACAAATGAAAGAGTGCAACCAATTTTTAGAGGTTAGTTTAGTTTTGTAATCAATGTCACTTTGGCACAATTGTCATCCATGAAGCCTTTATTTGCTAATAATGTCATACAGTCTTGGGATGTTTTACGTGACTGTGAAAAACCAAATAAGAGTGAGCCAGTCTGTAACTCATTATCAGGAAGGGAGCTCCAGCATCTGTCCCTCGATAACATCACAGATTAGAGCACTCGCTGCTCTGGGTTTAATCCTTGGCAGACAGTTGTTGATTTAACAGGAGAACTTTATCACCACGTGGTTTGCTGTCACAGAATTTCATTATTATTGGTTTCAATGGAGAGTTTTAGTATCACATCTAAATGCTGTTTCAGGGGGCTTATCAAACTGCCAAAAATATATGTCTTGGGGAAACACTGAAATGCTATTATGTACTTATTGTATTGGCCAATAGCCTAAAATGGGAAATGGCAATGGATTTTGGCATCATTGCAGGGATTTGGGCATGATTATCATTTTGGCACCATTCACAGTTGGCAGTGCGAGTGAATCATTTCCCCTGTTTTCCTCTTCCTGTTTCTGCGTCTGTGTGTTTGTGAGTCTGAAAGACGAGGAATGGAAAAGTCAGGATTCCTGTCGGGCAAACGCCTCCTGAGTCTCCTCTCATCTTACTGTACTCTCACGCTCGCCTCTGTCTTGCTCCTCTGTCTTTTCCTGCTTGTGCGTTTGCTGCTCTCTGGTCTGGTTTGTCTGTCAGGTTGTCTGAACAATGGTGGTGGATATTCAGCATGTCAGCAAATTAGGGGAACAAAGATGCAGGCAGTTACTCACAGCTTTGACTTAGGAATAAATGACCTAAACAGCTGTACCATAGAAAATTAACGTGATATGTATAGTGTATGCGCTGCCATTGGAGACACTGGAAAAACAATGGAAAGGCATAGTGAAGCACAAAAAGACAAGTTATGCAAGCAGCCCTGTGGTGTTATACATAAGTTAATGTAGTGCGATGTCTACAGTAAGTGCTACAGTA